>JAAGKR010003210.1:0-45849 GCA_011419295.1 Clarias macrocephalus
CACACACACACACTCACACACACACACACACATACACACTCACACACACACACACATACACACACACACGCACGCACGCACGCACACACTGACACACACTCACACACACACACACACATACACACTCACACACTCACACACACACACTCACACACACACACACACTCACACGCACACACACACACACACTCGCACGCACGCACGCACGCACACTCACACACTCACACGCACGCACGCACACTCACACACACACTCACACGCACGCACGCACACACACACACACACTATAGGCAATCGGAGAGCGCCAAATAATCTAACCTGCATGCCGTTGGACTGTGGACAGAAACCGGAGGAAACCCAGCAAGCACGGGGAGAACATGGAAGTAATACTTTGGCAATAATGTTTCCAATCATGGTCACACCAGTGTGAAGCAAATTTCAACTGAACTGAACTGAACTGAGGTAGTGACTTTGACTAGCCAGTCAGTTTCCTTGGTTGTTCTTCTTGAAATAGATAAAAAAGCTAAATTACTTTTTTAAATAAACATAGCCTTTCTTGAGGCCCGGGGCAACTGTCACTAGAGGCAAAAGAGATGTCCATCACAGCCACGAGCCCACGCTAAACATGCTAGCCTTATGGAGAGCTTTGCTCCCATTCATTCCGGACAGCTGACTTTAAACAATAGAATGTCTGCCCAGGTCCACCTACCGGATCAGAGAGCTATAAAAAGCAGATCCTCCCACCTCTCTCTCTCTCTCCACACACTGACCTCAGTGCCTGACCTCGGAGAAGTGTAAGATGATTACAGCAGGTAGTAACCCTGTGTTGTGTTGTAATGAATTTGTAACCCCAGATTAGGAAGAGACAAAGAAAACACTGTCTAAAGTTCTTTTTTAGTTCATAAATGTCAAGCTGGTTGGAGTGAAGAATGGAAGTACGGGCTGGTCTTCTGCTCTTCTTCCTGACCGCCTAAGACCTTTAAACCTCCATTAGACTTAAATCTGAAGTGCAGAATTAATATCCCTGGTTCCTTTAGCTGATAAATAAACAGCTGATCATTTTGGATCAGTGATGTTCATCTGTCTCCACTGCTTCATGTGAACCATCTAGTGAAGCTCTTTACTAAAAGTTCTCACAGCTTGTTTCTTTCCAACCCTGAATGTTGAGAGTTTGAGCATAAATTAATGAAATAATCATGGAAATTCTTAGGATCTATAAACTACATCAGAATCTTTAACCTAATCAATCAAACCATCAACTAGTCTTATGTCTCACCTCTGGCCAGCAAGACGACGCCCAGCACAACCATGAACCGCCAAATATCCATCATTACTGGAGGAAAAGCTGGGAGGAGAAACAGACACTCTGGTGAGCTGAATATCTGAATATAAGACACGACATGAGGCTGGTAGTGGAGCACACACACGGAAGGCTGGATCTGAAGGGAGGGATGAAGCTGATTGGAGGACACCAGCATTATTAATCCTTGGGTGTTGCTTGTGTGGTTCCTCAACATGCAGTCTGGGATTTATTTCTTTCCCAAGAAAATGCACCGACTGTGTTTACTGTTAATTACAGGTCAACCTTTACGTTTCCTCCAGTGGATCTCCTCCTACATCCAGTCACCTGAGCATCGAACAGACCTTCATCCACTGCAGTGAAACTGATCTGCAGCACACAGGATGCTTCACACGGCTGTTCATATCAGCTTATTGCATGTGAAGGTTTTTCTTTTATTGTTGTATAAAGATAAGCTCCGCCCCAAATGAAACAAGGCTTCATAGCTCCACCCCTTTGCCTTAAAAGCAAACAGAATTTGAATGAAAGGGGGCGTGGTTTAGGGCAAACGCTCAGTTTGTCCATATTAGTATAAGTGCAATTTGCGAATTAAAATAATAAATTAAATAACAAATCATAAAATCAGTAAATACGTCTTTCAAATTAAATTACAATATTTTTGTTGTAATAGAACTAAAATTACATTTTTAATTCATAAAATAAATTAAAATAACTAAGGTGTAATTCTTGAAGGCACATGGATTTACATAGACTATTTATTTGTCAGTTTTCGTTTATTTTTCTTTAATTTTAAAAAAGTATCTCTTTCATTTAGCGCCATCTGTCAGCACCTAACGATGAAGCCCCGCCTCCGCGGAGACACGATAGGTCGAGCGCTGCCGCGTCACAGAAATGCCAAAATCTGATTGGTCGATCAGACGCGTGTTAGAACAGCTCGCTGTAAATAAGTCTCGTGGTTGCTTGTGTTAAGGCGTCACAGCATTTAATGTTCAAAGTGTTAAATTACAAAATGAAACATTCTAAACATTTATTTACATTTAACATTCTCTAACATTTTATTATATGAAAATAAACAATAATTAAATACTATACATATATACACTATATACACTATAATACTAATAAACATGAAATGATATGATAAGGAATTAATTTACAGTTGGGTAAAGTCAACAGGAAAGAAATCAGTCACTATTGCCTTCATTATGGCTAAGACACTTGTACAACAAAACCGTCTAAAAGACTTTTGATGTTAAAATGTCCTCCACAGTGCTTTCAGCGTGTGAACTCCGGACTGTCCGTGAACCACACGTGGTCGCTGATGTCCTCCAGGTCCGGCCGATAGTAAGGGTCCTTCTCCAGGCACCACAAGATCAGGGTTTTGCAGTCTGCGAGTGCAGGGATGAGACAGTGAGTAAAACATGAATTATTCTATTTTAAAAATCATTTTGCTGTGCAGGTTTTGCAGCTTTTATGTTACAGGTCTAAATGTGACGCTTTTCTCACCGCTAGACAGATGACGAGGGAGTGGGACGTCCTCTTCGACTATTTCCTCGGGGGTCTGAAAGGGGACGTCTCCGCAGACCAGGTCAAACAGGAGCACACCCAGACTCCAGACGGTAGCAGGACGTCCCATGTACCGTCTGTCTCTTATCCACTCGGGAGGGGAGTATAGCAGCGTTCCTGAGGGAAAAATGGAGACGGCACAGCGACCGTCACAACAATGTCTCTCCACTGCGTTCTCCTGGATTCTGTCTCACATGTATTCTACGCTTACCTGTAAATCTGGTGTAGAACGAGTTCTTTAACAACGCCCCACATCCGAAGTCGATCAGCTTCACCTGGAGCGTGTCGATATTGAGGAGAAGGTTTTCCGGTTTGATGTCGCGGTGAAGCACCTGGCGATCGCAGCAGTGCCGAGCCGCCTGAACCACCTGCCGCATGACGAGTCGAGCTAGCGGTTCAGACAGTGGGCTGTTGATGCGCGTGCAGAACTCGCGCAGGTCCATGCAGGGCCCGGGTCGCTCCAGAACCAAGACGAAGCAATTGGACACCTCACACCAGTCCAGCAGCTCCACCAGGTTCTCACAGCGAGGTGGAACGGATGCCACCTGCATCAGCGCGACCTCCAGAGGCAGGCTTTCTGTTTCTCCAGGCTGAAATGAGAACGTGGGTCAGCGCGGGTTTGGTGGGAGAGGTGTCTGAGACCTGGGTGTGAAGTGTAAAGTAGGTTTACTCACCTTGCTGATGTACTCCGTGCAGGCAGACTTGGCCACATATTTAATAGCCACCTGTTCACATTTAACAAACATAATTAGGGAAATTGGGAATTCCTGGTCATTTCCATTTGAGTGTAATTAAGTGTATATGTGCACACGACTTACCGATTTCCCATCTGCCTTCCTCACTCCAGCGTAGACCGAGCCGAAGCCTCCTTCTCCCAGCAGCTCTCCCATGACGTACCGTGACGCAAACGCCGCTGTTAAACAAACAGACCATCATTCTGTTCAATTCCTCTGGAAAAGGAAGAGCATCTGTAGTGATCACACTAGTGGCTGGATTGTAACATACCCCCGTCTGGTGTGGTGTTGAGCTGCACAGGAGAGGGCCGAAGCGCAGGACCCTCAGGCCACTTAAAGGGTATAAAACCTGAAAACATCTTCATCTGACTGCCGTAAGAGACGTAACAGGACACGATGTAACTTCTGAAACAGGCAGCTGATTGAACGTGTTAATGTTACACGAGAAGAGACAGAAGCTCTTACCCCAGCAGAGGGCCTGGAAAAGTCCGAATCTTTCCTTCAGACACGTCGTCCTCACCACGGCCCAGGACACAGCGATTCCCTGCAGACAAAACGTTAGCCAGGGTGATATCAAGAATATAGAATTTTATTTCATCTTTTAGTGATTGTAAAAGCGCTAAAACCAGATCTGCTTGGGAAAATGAACTGGGATTGGAGTTGAGGGAAGAATGTTGGGAGAAAGCCATAGACAGAATACGCTCCAGCACTTCCTGCGCCCGTCTTATTCAGTGTAAGGTTTTGCACAGAATCCATTATTCTAAATCAAGGCTAGCTGAAATATTTCCTGATGTTGAGGATAGATGTGACAGGTGCTGCGCCTCTCCCTGTAATCTAAGTCATATGTTCTTTTTGTGCCCAAACCTGCACAACTTTTGGACAGGATTTTTAAATCTCATGTCCACTATACTTGGGGTACGGTTGAAGCCATTTCCATTAACTGCTATATTCTGCATTACAGATGATTCAGTTCCATTGAGTTCCGCACATAAAGATGTTATCGCCTTCTCATCATTGTTGGCTAGATGTTCCATACTTTTACATTGGAAGTCTGTTAAGTGTCCCTCTATATCTCAGTGGATTAAAGATTTATTATTTTTTCTTAAACTAGAGAGGATAAAATATACACTGAGAGGGTTTACTAATATTTTTTTTCACAAATGGCAACCATTTATTGCTCATTTTGCAAACTTACAGGTACTGCCTGAATGATCATCCAAACTGGGTCATGCATCGGTGTGTATGCATGACCAATCTATTTCACACAGATTTGTTTGAGCTGAAGGATGCAGGGGTGTGTGTGTGTGCGTGCGTGCGTGTGTGTGTGTGTTAATGTAGATTTTAGTGTATGTTTGGGGTGGGTGGGGAGTTTTTCAGTTTTCTTTTCATTTGATCTATAAATAATACATTTAATTCATTGTTGTTTATATGTTTATGTATGATAATTGTTCAATAATAAAAAAAAAAAACTCATTAGCCAGGGCTAAGCACCAAAATCGAAATCTAAACCTTATTCACCTTCCAGGACTGTAAATGTGTGTGTTGTGTGTAGTTATGATTACCGTATGTGAGGTGATATGAGAATAAAACATGGATTATGTGATGAAATATTGAGAAACACATCTAGAAACACAAAGCTGAAGGTTTTGAATGAATTATAAAATCTATTAAAATCTACATTTATTCCTAAAAACGATGTTTATTTTTGAACTTGGGAAGTTTCAGTGGCAAATTTCAGAAACTCAGAATCACGACTGTTCACGATCAGATCTAAAAAAGCTCAACTGAGTTGTAAAAAAAACATTTCTTTTTGATTTTGTGTGTGTCCTGGCCATGGCTCGACTCCATGTCCTTCCCCAGTATAGAGTGGATGTAGAGGATTGTGGATCGCCATCAAATCCATCACACTCAACTGTTTCACTAAACTAGACAAGAGTAGAATTGTAAATGTGTGTGTTTTAATCAGTCACACAGTTAAACTTGTAAATAAATTTTTTTAACTGACGAGATTTTTAAAAAAAAACAAAAGGCCCGACTGAGACTCGTGACCCGCGCCGCAGAAACCAGCCTGAACCTCACTTTTAAATGACACTTAAAGGCAGAGTAAAGAATGTAGAAGTAATATAAAACATATTTTAATAATATTTATCAGCTATTTTAGACATTAGGAAGTTTTTTTCTGCTTTCTGTCCAGTTCTACACACATACAGCATATACTGTACTTCTATATTCACTATTCACATATTCTATATGTAGTGTACGTACCTGTGGCTGGAACCAGTGCCGCTGTTTCTGCTCAGGAGAGATCAGACCGTCCAAAACACGTCTCTGTGCAAAAGTCAACGATAAGAGGCTGAAGTGCAGCAGGACACGAGCAGAAATGACCAGTGATGTGACGCTCCAGGCTTATAGGCTGAGCCTCGATGATGTCACGGTAGGCTTGATGATGTCATGGGTTCTAAAAAAAGCTGCAGGAGCTTCATGCGTCTCTTAATATAACACTTACAATGAAGGCTGGTGTTTGTTTTTTCTCCTGTGCACATGAACACGATATTATTTACACGCTCATGGTCTGACATGGGTAAAGGGTTTGCAATCTGAATGTAATGGTGTATCATTAGAATTCATTTCCATATATTAAATCCCATTTCTGAAGCATGAACTCATCATTCACACGTGTACTTTATTATCGTAAATGTACAGAGGCTCAGAAAATGAAAAGTAATAAGGCCGCTCCTCAGAAACTGTTACAGGAAAGTCAATAACGTTACAGAAATGTACAGTGATTTCATAGGAAGAGTTTATTAAGTCACATTAAATCACATAAACTTCAAATGATTAATAATCAGCACTGCATGTCCTCATGACCTTAAATTTATTCATTTCTATCTATAAATAATTGTGTTCTGTGTGTTCAGTTACATCATGTTTATGCATAATATATTTACATATAAATAAAAAACATAAAATCATGTTTGTTTGTTTGTTTACTTGGTCCTTTGTGTTGAATTAAAAACACTTTCCTGTAGCCCCATTGGCTAGAGCCTAACGACGAAGCCCCGCCTCCGCACAGGAGCAATCTGTTTATTTCCTCCCATGGACCCTTTCTCTCTCTGTCTCTCGCGTGTCAAAAATGGCAACATCTGATTGGTCGATCCAATCAGCGCGCTAAACAGGTCACGTGTTAGAACCGGTTAAGACTATAAATATTTCAGCGTTTCGAAGGCAAAGAGCTTGGCTTTTTCTTGTGCTAAAGCGTTATAGTTTTTAGTGTATAACATTTTTAACGTAATACAAACGACAAAACGTTGCTTTTGCTCTCGATAAAACTAAGTGAGTCAATTTTTCTACTCGCGTTTCACGCTGCGCCTTTTTAAAGTTAATCTTTAGTTGTACTGCCACCTTGTGGTGCGGCGGTGGTGCGGTCAAGCAACACCAGTATGCAATACCTTCACGGCCCGCTAGGGGTAACACGGGGTCTATGGAGAAATTCATTAGTTCTTAAAAAAAAAGAAAGAAAGAAAAAAGGGGAATACCAGAATTCCACACTTATTTATTTTGTTATTTATATACCTTATTTATTATTACTTATTTATATTTTGTTGGCTTTTGATCAATGAAATGGATGTAAATGGGTCACAAATAATAATAATAATAATAATAATAATAATAATAATAATAATAACATCCTTTGTAACAATAACTTCCTGACAAATCTGTAGCATTCTATTGTTCAGTTTCTACAGATATTGAGGTGTGATTTCCTCCCAGGCGTCCTGCTTGCGCCTATGTTTTCCCAAAAAGACTCAGTGGGGTTCAAATCTGATTGATCTGGCCAAGATATCACTGATATATTTCCAGCAGCTCCATTCTTCTCCAGATAATTTTTACACAACCAGGAAGAATGCCTGCACGCTCCCATTGCCAAGGCATCTCCAGATCATCACGCTTCCACCTCCATGATTCAATGACAGTGTAAGGCAGGGATGTATCATCTTTTCATTAGCTCTGTGTCTGATATATGTCTTATGCTTGAATCTAAACATCTCATACTTGGACACATCCGTCCATCTGACTTCATTCCAGTCATGTAAAGTCCACAGTTTGTGCACTACAATGTTAAACTGCCCATAAGACCAGCTGACCCGAGTCTCCCAGTCACAGTGTCTCTGCACACTGGTTTCTATCTTGTTCTGATCAACAGTGCAGCCAATTAAGAACCATTACGGAGTCTGTTTCACAATGAGGACACTCGTAAGTATTTGTTTTCTTGGGCAGATGTGCACTTGGGCCTTCCACTGCATCTTCTATAGTGTACACCTTTTAGGGAAATCTTTAATTCCTTGGCCCCAGTATATCTCATAGAGAATAACCTTCATTTCACAAGACAACTTTAGACCAACGAGTTTCTGAGGAAAACTTTTTTGTTTATTCATTTTTCATTTTAATCTACAATGAAAATGACAGATCACATTCTCGTTTGGAGGAAAAGGCAAATATACTCGAATTACTTATTTTAACAAATGATGTTTTAACACCTGTGAAGCCATGCATGATCAATTTACCACCAGCCATACTTGGAATTCTGAAATCAGAAAGCCGTTAAACCTTCAAGTTTAACACCGATTAAGTAGCAAATAGTAGTTTTAAACGCTTTCAAATGGTTACAGATGCAACAGAATGTTGAACATGTTTTCTGTGTTTTGGTATTATTATTATTTAATTTAATTTAATTTAATTTAATTTATTTGTTTTTACATTTCAATGTAAGCATAAAATAATGTGTTAGTGTGGGGATTAATGAACCTGGTTAGCATTGAGACCTAAATCAGACAAAATGTTAAGAAAAAGTTGACATTTCCACTGTATTGCCACTAGCCAGCAGGAGTCATGGCAGGTTTTTCTCATGTTTTATTCCTTATCACACTTCATCACACAGAGGCTCAGTGAATTAACAGTAATAAGGCCATTCCTCAGAAGATGTTACAGATGCTCATAGAAATGTCAATAACGTTACAGAAATGTACAGTAAGCTTACTAAGCCTCACTTAATCACATAAAGATAAAAATGATGAAAATGCTTTTCTACAGTAGGACATTCGGTTCATGATAAAACATTTCTGATTTAAGCTATTGTTTTTGTAAATGTGTTCATAGATAAATATATCTACAGTATGTCAGTTCTATATATTTTATACATAATCTAGTTTAGTCTGTATAAAAATAATGTAAAAAAAACTTTCTATTTTATGCATTATAATATCCCTTTTAATATCCAGGATCAGTTGATGTCAGCTTTTATTTTAGAAACTACATAATATTTCTAATAGTGCATCTGTGCATTACATCTTGTAGAGCTGTCAAGGATGAAATAATAATTCAGGGGATGTTGAAAGTTGGAAGTTCAGGTTTGTGCTCACTTCCTCATGAAGCTGGTAATGAGGTCCATGGGAATGGGGAAGACCACGGTGGAGTTCCTCTCTGTGGCGATCTCAGCCAGCGTCTGCAGGTAGCGGAGCTGGAGAGCGGCTGGAGACTCGGACATGACGTCCGCCGCCTCCTTCAGCGCGCACGAGGACTTCATCTCCCCCTCAGCAGCTATCACCTGTACAAGACGAACAGGAAGTCGTTTACAGCGCGCTTACTGACTCGTTTTACTGACCAATATACAGAGAAAGGGTGCCATTATTTTTGGGGGGCTGATTGTATTTTCTAATATTTATTTTCTAAAACATGCGTGTAGTGGATTAACATGTGGGTTGGTCAGCATCTTCTACAATCAGCCGATCGGAGAGGCTGCGTGAACCCTGACCTTTGCGCGAGCCTCTCTGGTGGCCTCGGCCTCAGCAGCCATGGCTCTCTGTAAGGTCGGGGGCAGTTTGACGTCCTTCAGCTCCACCCGCTCGACTTTAATGCCCCAGTTCTTAGACGCAGAGTAGAGCACTTCCTGCCAGACAAAACAAGCGACGGATGACGTGAAGCTTTGGACAAGTTTCTACATATGCACTTACAAACTAATATAGACCAAACCAAGCATCTCTTCTTGAATGGTTTTAACAGGAAGAGGTTTCTTTGTGGTGGGATCTCCCACCTCCATCTGTTCCGCCATCTCCTCACGGTCTCGCAAAATGTCCGCCAAGCTCTTGGTGCCCAACATGTTCCTCAGAGTGGTTTGCGCCAGCATCTGCGTAGCCATATTAGCGTCTTCCACTTTAGTTATTGAGATCGTAGGATTAAAGACTCTGTAATACACCACGCCGTCTACCATGATAGTCACCGAGTCTTTAGTCAGCACCTGTAGTGAGGCGTGCGGAGGAAAAAAACTAGAGCATTATTATATCAGGGTCGTTACTTTGTCAGAAATTTAAAGACTTCGAAAAGTGACTAGTAAATACTCACCTCCTGAGGAGGAATGTTGAAGGACACCGTCCTCAGATCGACCTTACGAAAAGTGTCCACACATGGAACGATCCAGAATATACCTTAAAAAAAAAAAGATAAATGAAAAAGTTATGAACTTTTATCAAACATCTATCTGGTGTATTTTCTCTCACCAGGTCCTTTTGCTCCTCCGAGGAGTCGCCCTAGACGGAAGATAACCGCTCTCTCATATTCCTTAACGATCTTTTAACGAAACAGAATAAATTATTGTAATGATATACATATTGTATGAACTCATGATTTAATACATATTCTAAACTATAGTTAAGATAAACAAACGATGCTAATTTATACTTCATTTCATTCAACCAAAGAAAAATTGTGGTTTTTGAATTTATCTTCTATTCTTACCTTTAAGCAGCACCAAACAGAAACTGGGAAGGTCATGAGAATGAGAAG
The DNA here is from genome assembly GCA_011419295.1 of Clarias macrocephalus. NCBI lineage: Eukaryota > Metazoa > Chordata > Actinopteri > Siluriformes > Clariidae > Clarias > Clarias macrocephalus. The sequence goes on from JAAGKR010003210.1 coordinate 10,441, forward strand.
AAAAGACAAAGCCGTGAGGAGAATCCCACAGAACCCCGAGTTCTTCGACCGACCCACGTCTGTAAAGGAGTGTTAATTGGTCTGTAAGCAAAAATCTTTCAATCATGAGAAAAGCAGAGGAATGTGAGAGACCCGACCTGTCTGGAAGTCTTCATTCACTTCACCAAAGACATCAACATCCTCTTTGCTGCGCTTCCTTTCAGTCATGTTGCTCTCCAGATGCGAGTGAAATTCACACTGGGCTTAATAAACCTTGGTAACTTCTGCCCTCCTTTCCCAGTTCCACCCTTTTTTCCCCCGTACACCCGAGTTGACAAGGGAGCCGAGTGCTAAGCAACAATCTCAGCAAATCTTTGAGCTGTGTGTTTACTTAAATCACATGACTCTTTTCTTTAATCCTAATGTAAAGGTGTTTGATAATGGGTTGATTTTATAAACAATAGATAAGTAAAGGTCAGTAGAAAAATGTAAAAACCACTGACAAAACACCCCCCCCCCCCCACCAACACACACACACACACACACACACACACACACACACACACACATATATATATATATATATATATATATATACATGTGTACTGTACATACACACATACACACGCACACAAAGGTGAGTTATGTTTTCATCATGTGATCTCACACTTTAACTGTGTTAAAGAGAAGTGTTTGGGGAAAAAATTACATCTGCACCTGAGTCCCACATAATAACAAGCTTTAGTAATAAGAGCGATGATCATTAGTACTGGAACAAGTTGTCTAATGAGGCCTGAGGTATAACAGCTTTCTGTGACTCTGCATAGAGATTATTTTTATTCTAAGATCAAATTTTGTTATAATTGCATGAACATTCTTGTCCACTTGCCTTGTGACTATGTGCTGTTTCTTGGGTGTGGCGTACAGCACAGTGGGAAATAACCTGATATGGAACCACAATGTAGATCACTTTGGATTTACTTGATTTTGTTGCGTTTTGTTTCCCACCCACTTATGGGATTATATTATAATGAGGTATATTGTATTGTTGTAATGTTTTTTTTTTTCACCCATATTTTGCCTGTTTCAGGCTGTTATAACTACAAAATTATATTAAATAGAATTATTAATTATGGCGGCACAGTGGTGTAGTGGTTAACGCTGCCACCGTGCACCTCCAGGATCTGGGTTCGATTCCTCGGGTCTATGCCCATGGAGTTTGCATGTTCTCCCCGTGCTTGGTGGATTTCCTTCAGGTTCATCGGTTTCCTCCCACAGTCTCAAGACATCCAGATTAGGCTAACTGGCACTCACAAGTAGCTCAACCCCTAACCCTAGTGTGTGAATGAGTTTGTGTATACTGTATGTGTGTGCCCTGTAATGGGTTGGCACTCTGTCCAGGGTGTCCCCTGTCTCGTGCCTTCATTCTCCTGGGATAGGCTCCAGGCTTCTGTGACCTTGAACACAGGATAAAGCACTATAGACAATGTGTGAGTGAGTGATAATAATGAATTACTTTAAAATCTTTGCTTTTTACATTATTGCGTTAACCTGTCATGCTTGCAACATACATTTCCAAGTCTAATCTGTTACACATCATGGCCGTGGATGGAGGCAGCATCAGGGGGCCGAATCAGCCCTAAGCACGTCACATTGTATAATAATGATTAACAGTTCATTGTAATACAGTGCTTCGTTTTCTCTTTCTCTCTTTTAAACACATGCTTCTTTTCTCCGTCACCTGCATACCACCTGCTCTCTCTGCCCTGTAAGCATCCTCATGCTCTCTCTCTCTCTCTCTCTCTCTCTCCTCCTCCTCCTTTCTTCACCCTCTGTCTGTACTCTAAATGCATCAAAGTGAAAGAAATGATTATGATTATCAGAAAACAAGTCGTGTTGCTTGTCGTGATGTTCTAACCATTTCTGATCTGACATTTACTTATTGATTGTAGTACTGTATGCTTCTATAATCTGATTTTCTCTCTGCTCTCAACTTAATGAAGCAGTCTGCACACACTTTAAACACTAATAATAATCCATAAGCATGTTCAGCTACAGTATAATATATAAATACATAAACAGTAAGAAATCTAATATTGTCTCCATGAATTACACATGCAGATATCTTTCACATGGGCTTTCCGACAAAGTTCGTTTGTGATCGTGTCTCTGAGTGAATATGTGGATAATTAACTTTCTACTGTAGGTAACTTAGCTCTGATTGATAGTTAACATCAGTTACGGTTCATTTATTAGTGCCTTCAAGAAGAAAAAAAAATGCCGAGGTCTTTCAACTTCATCATCATTACATTAAATAGACCTTGGGCTGTTAGCTGCAGCACTTTTTTATAAATAAGATGCACGCAGACAACGTCCAAGCAAATCCAAAAAATGTGTCCGACCGGTCAACATGAAGTTCAAAGTAAAGTAAATAAAACTTGTCAGCTTAAAAAAACTTTTAAATAAAACTTTTCATCTCATAAAATAATAAAAAATTTAAAATTACAAATCAAAAAAAAAATTGTTTAATTCTCAACAATATATTTTAGTTTAAGGGAAAGGTTTGTTGATAATAATAATAATAATAATAATAATAATAATAATAATAATAAAAACAATCCAAAATGTGGGTACAAAATAAAAGCACATGTCCATCCTGTTATGAAAGGACAGCTAACAGGGCGGACTGTTTTTTTCTTTTTCTTGCTAAAATTAGCATTTGAAGAGCACATGGTGGCCCATCAGTTAGAAAAGTGAATAATAGTTGAAGGTTTTTATAACATATTTATATTTGACCTTCTAAAAACTTTTTAAATGTATACATTTTTTTGTTTTCAAGTCAAAGTAAATAGCGTAACTCCTTTCTGAAACAGATTTTATTTACATTTTATTTACCTTTTGGGAACAGATTTAGCTTTTTACAATAAAAAAAATCTTGGTTGGTCTTTTGCGCTTGTCATTGTTTATGAGCTTGCTGGTTCTCGTGCCTGCTGCTGTTGCGTGCGGAGGATGGATTGGATGCAACCTTGCTAGTCTCATTTACACCTGTGATTAAAGCACTTAGGGAGGTTAGCAAAACAGCATGTGGTACAGAAAAGCACTTTATAGTCATATTAACCCATTTAACCCATCACTTCCACATTTACAGTTTCAGCGAATAATATTATATTGACAGCACACCATAACACTAGAACTTAATAATAATTTGTGGTTATTTGTTAAGTTTATTTATTAATATGATTTTTCTAATAACCTTTCTTTTTTCTAATAATTAGTTCACAGGGTGATATGATGTTGGCTGTCGTAGCTGAGCAAATAATTTTGTTTCATATCTTTATGTTAATATATTTAGGGGGGCATTTTAATTATACTTGGATATGAGAATATTATAATTACAGCCTTATTACACATTATGAAAAAGTCAAGCAGGCTAATATTTAGTTTGATCACTTTTAACTTTGATAGCAGTGCACAATGTGGTGTCCAGCTCATGTGTAAAAAATATTTCTCATCCAATCAGAACCTTTTTTTTTTTTTTTTCAATTGAGTTCTGGACAGTGTTCCTAACCTTATGCTTCTTATGCAGTTGGCACCCTGTACACTAGGGGGCAGTGTTACTCAGTAATCCAGCTGTGTTTGTTTCCATGCTTTTAATGTAAAATTAAACCTTGTTCAACAAAACCTTCTTCTTAAATATAGGAAACTGATGATACATATTGATTGTTGACTGTAATAACTTTTTTAGGAAAATGATTTATGTAAATATTTATTTGACTCACCTACGGTATCTCACTGACACACAATATGCCATAATACCTTCTTCATCTGGATCATTCACTCGCTCACTCACTCACTTGCTCATCGTCTAGACCACTTTATCCTGTTCTCAGGGTCGCCTGGAGGCTATCCCAGGAGACTTAGGGCACAAAGCGCACATACACTCACTCACACACTATGGGCAATTTGGGAACGCCAATTAGCCTAATCTGCATGTCTTTGGACTGTGGGAGGAAACCGCAATACCCAGAGGACGCCCACCAAGCACGGGGAGAACATGCAAACTCCATGCACACAGAGACAGGAATTGAACCTGGCCGGGAATCGAACCCGAACCATTTACTCATGTCACAACACAGTGTCACTTGGATAATTTATTCATCAAATCTATCTATCTATCTATCTATCTATCTATCTATCTATCTATCTATCTATCTATCTATCTATCTATTTATCCTCAGCCATTGCATTGAATCTTTGTTTAGCTTGACATATTTATGTTAATAATTGAAGATAGTTCATTTAATTCTGTAAAGTTTGATTTTTCAAAATAAAATATACCATAAAAGCCATGTTTGATCTTTATCCCCTACCAGGAAACAATATTAACTGATAACCATCTTCAGAAAATTTGGGACTAAAGGTATCAAACATTCAGAAAACAAGCTACATTCGTGTTATATATAAAAACGAGACGACTCCCACTCACTCGCTGGGTTGTTATTGTTTCTTGTATGATTTTAATATTCTAATCCTGGTGGATGTGGTCTAGTCCAGTATGACTCCGCCTCCATCCACAGAGCCTGAGAGTTCACTGATGAGGGTGAGCACGATTGACTGGAAATGCCTTGACACTCACCTGACCTCAACCCAGGGGAGATTTTGGAGCGACTTGAGAGCGTCACCACTACTGAGAACTTTTTTTCAATGCTCCAGGACAGTTTCACACGCATATGTGTTTTGTCTTTTGAGTCACACTGGTGCTTGTAGCGTTTCTCTGTGTTTGGGATTCCTCCAGGGTTCCCAGCGTCCCCCTGCTGTGGGCAGAAAACATTCCAGGAGGTGGGTGGACTGGGTACACTAAACTGCCTTTAGGTGTAAATGTATGCATGCATCGTGCGCTCTGATGGACTTGCATCTGATCCAGGGTCTATTCCCAAATATTCCCAGTATTAACTGGACTCCTGACCATTATAAATAAATGCAGATTGTTTGGCAAAATACAAGCAAAATCTGTCTGTTTGCTTTCGCATGCATGCAGGATAATTCTACACTGTGACATTGCCATGCAATATTTTGTTGTTATAAACAGAGACGAGTGATTGACAGATTGATGAGGTTTAGATTTGTAACAGTTGAGATCAGGTTCTTCTTATGATGTGAAAGTAGCAACCTCATACTTCCACACCCGGTATCCATGAGAAATGTGAACGGATGGCACTGGAGAGAGGTGTGTCCGAGGGTTGGCAGTTCCAAAGTATTTTAGTAGACAACTTCAGGCAAAGGTGTGTTGACAGGCTGGGGAGTGATGAGTTTGGGGTGTGGTGCAAAGAATGTTCTAACGTTTTTTTATGTTTTTTGTTTAGGGTTTTTTTGCACCTCACATCTTAAATGCTTAAATGAATATTTAAGTGCTCGGCATTCCTTTCTGACTCATTGTTTAGCATATTGTTTGGTTGAGGATTCTATATTCTAACCATCTATGGCGTCAAGGCTTGTACGCGGCAGCGCGGCGTGCTGGGTTCTGGAGTCGGGCCATTTTAAGAGACAGCATGCCAGCTCTCATGCCAGGTCCTGCACACTTTTTTGGCACTTACCTAATGCTAATATGTTGCTCTTTCGATTAGGCATTATGGGAAATGCTCTATATGTGTAGATAAATGTGTAGGTAATTGTGCATTAGTACCGGAGAGGAGAAGGTCTGAACTATTACATTCATCATTCATCTTCAGTAAAAGCACTGACCTGGTCAGCGACGTTCGTGGATCTGGAGACTGTTCCAGGATCATTTGGCATGAGGTGAAAATGCGCCATGAACAAGACCTCAGTCATGTGCACCACACACACATTCGCACTTTGGAGCGATTTAGACTTGCCGATCCACCTGTTGGCATCTTGCATGCGATTTGTGATCTACAAAGAAACCATGAAATTGAAGCAAGTTGAATCGGGACAGAGACAACGAATTTGCTTTGGCCTTCTTTCACGCTCACATAGTGTGGCTTTACACACTTTATGCATTCATCTAGCTCCAGATAAAACAATTAGAACATTTCTAACTGATTAGACCCATATATCAGGAAGTCAGAAACAAATCCAGGAACTTTCTCCACCCTTTTAGATGAAGGTGTTTCCAGGAAGGGTCAAATTAAATAAATATAGAAATTGGCCGTATGTGTATGTAGTGCAATTAGTTACTGACTATTCAGATACCCAGAACTTAACACGGACCAATAATACATTTGTTACTGTATTAATGTTTGTTTATTTATTTGTTTTGAGAAATTAAGATTTCAGATTGCAGGAGGGGGTGGGGGGGTGGTTCCCTTATATGAGGTCATATTAGGAGGAAAAATTCTGGAATTCTGGTCTGAACCAGTACTAGTACAGTATTGTGTATCAAGCTCCATGATGTAACTGTCTCTCATGAAGACCTTCCCAAGGAAGCAAAACTGAGCTCTGCTGCAGAGGAGACGTTCATTTAGAGTCACCAGCCTCAGAAATCACCAGTTAACAACCAGCACCTCGGATTAGAGCCGTTATGAAGCTTTACAGAGAAGAAGGAGCAGAAACATCTCAATATCAACTGTTCAGAGGAGATTATTGTGTATTTTGGATAAACACGTTCAGTATCGTTTTACAGTGTAGAAAGAAATAAAACCACACATAATAAAACATGGAGTACAAAATGTGATCAAACTTTTGACTTCTAGGGTCTTTTCAGTTTTATAAAATATAGTACCATAAACAATGTTCCTTTTTATTATTAGCACTAGAATTTGGATAAAATCTTATAAAGCACAGATGCTTTTATTGTAACTGAAAACAACAGTGAAAATTTCCATTAGCATTAGGAATCCTGACACTCTGACGTCTCGTCTGTTCCAACCAATCAGCATTCAGCATCCAATAATGACTGGCCTGATCATCTCTCATCATCTGCACCTGTTTCTCACCGCTTCGGGCCTCACATTGTGTTGTTTGTTGCGCTTATGCTTGAATAATTCATAGGTCACTGTGCGGCTTAACAAACACAAAACGTTCCTCTGAAACGGCTCAGGTGCAGGGACGCGACTGAAAATGAGAGACAAAGACAAAGACGCATCCAGGACGCTTGGAGAACTATTCCTCAAGGCTACATAAAAAAAAACACAAGGAAGTAGAGTCTGGTTCTTTGGAAACAAAATATGAATGAGGGGGTTAATTATATTAATTATATATAACTGTTTATAACTTTACATTGACAGAGATAAATACACAGTCACCACTTATATTTAAACTACTGAAAACTCAACATTTAAAACTTATAGACTAAAAACTTTGCCAATACAACATAGAATATGTAATTTTATAATTTTTTTAAAAATTTTAGTTACGTAATGACTGTAACATGGATAAAACTTGTTTGTTTTTTTATTGTACTATTCTGCAACAACCAATCAGCAACTTTTCTCATATTTAGTTGAATAAAGAAAGTTACATGATTCATATGACATCCAAAATATTGTGCTTAGACTTTGTGAGGGATGAAAACAACACCTCCCCTGATGACAACAACCTCCCCTCGGGTTTCAGGAGAAAAAAAAAAATAGCGTCCACTGGGTATTGCGAAGGCTTTTCTTCACTGGGAAACACTGAGCTATTTGAGACTTTGCCCCAGATCTGACATCGGCGCGGCCTTACACACGGCCCGCTGCTGCTAAGGATGAAGTTACTCTAACTCCAGTAGGACAGTGAAACCTCACAAACTCCCCATTCACATTCTGCTGGATCCTCTTATAAAGAAAACCAAACTCCATTCATCACAGGAATCCTGAATTCAACAGCACTGCGAAAGTGTGGATTCATTCCCTAAAACTAAAGCAGTTCTGACAGTAAATCAGCTGTGAACAATGTGAGAAGTAGATTTTAATGATCGTATGTTCAGTTCCCGCACACAGACGTGTCTCTTCCGCAAGTTGGCGACGTGGTATCCACTGGTTCTCGAGGATCAGGCGTTCCATTTGCCGAACATTCGCGAGAACGACCGCAAGTGGGCTCCGAGCCACCTCGGCCAGATGGACTTGAACACCCCTGATTATACACACTGAGATTTTACCGATCTGGGGAGATCACAGAACGGTTCAATACCATGACGTGGCAATTCAATTGACAACGCAGCAATTGACTTCGTGCAGTAACAATTAATAGAAATGCATAAGCAGATTCCAAAGCACGCCTAACAGCTAACCACACCTAACACCATTGACAATATTTATACGAAGAGGAGACAGGCGCATAGCTACACTGCTTTAGTCTTCCAAACATGGTAAAGGAATTCAGGGAATTCAGTATAATTTAGTTTATTTAGAGCCGGAGACTGTGGCACAAACTGATAAAGCGAAAAATCTATACAACTGTATTCTACACAATGCTTTGCGACAATGCCACCTGTTAAATATGTAAGATTTGGATTCAATCTTATAAATGATGTTTTTATTGTAACAGTGAAAATTTCCATTAGCATTAGGAATCCTGACACTCTGACGTCTCGTCTGTTCCAACCAATCAGCATTCAGCATCCAATAATGACTGGCCTGATCATCTCTCATCATCTGCACCTGTTTCTCACTGCTTCGGGCCTCACATTGAGTTGTTTGTTGCGCTTATGCTTGAATAATTCATAGGTCACTGTGCGGCTTAACAAACACAAAACGTTCCTCTGAAACGGCTCAGGTGCAGGGACGCGACTGAAAATGAGAGACAAAAACTTGGCAAAAAAGGAAAAGAGACAGAAGCTTGGAGAACTATTGCTCAAGGCCTCATAAAGAGTGCTTTGGAAACAAAATATGAACGAGGGGGGTTAATTATATTAATTATATAATTTTATATTATTTAACTTTACAGTCACAGAGATAAATACACAGTCATCACTTATATTTAAACTACTGATGGAATTTGTATAAGGTCCAGATTTAATTTATAACATTATTATTATTATTATTATTATTTTGTTTTTTTTTTTGTTGGCTTTTTTGCTTTTTAAAAAAAATGCAGAACATTTTCCCCCTTTTTCATTCAAAATACTAAATGGGGATGCAAACATTTGCACTGGACTGTAATTGAAACAAATCTTATTGAACTATAATTCAAAATCAGAAGTAATTCAGTTCATTAAGTTAAACAGGTTGTGCGGTTTGTAAAGTTTCGCACACACCCTCATTGAAAATTCATTCCGATCGGGCTGGATTGGGTCAGACTGCTCCGAATGAGGTGTCTACATGATGCAGTTTTATTCAGATTGTTATCACAATGTTAATACATTTTTAATTCTCTAATCAGAAGGTGTTGATCACTGATCTATAAGATCATAGCATGAGGTTAATAATTTCACAAATATTACAGAATTATATTAATCGTTTGTCGAGGATCAAAAGGTCTATTTAATATTCATGGAAGGAGTCTCCAGTGTTAGCAGTTAGGATTGGTACCAAATCACAGAAGAATCAGCTTAAGACTTTGATGTGTTGTGCAGTACGTTTTAAAGCACTGGGCTAGTAACAGTAGTTCTATCGTTGATCATTTCCCCAGAAAACCACGACTCGGTGTTTTATTCTTTACTCTCCACAGACTTCTTTGACATAATAAAACATTATGTCACAAATGATATTTTTGCAGTTAAATATATATTTTTCATATTCCTTTAGTGCAGCAATCCGTTAGGTTCTTGTTCATTTCCTGTAACATGACAAGACGGCTGAGAGGAGGAAGAGGTGAAATTTCTATGCCGTTAATAAACTCGTCTCTCTTAAATAGGACAAGGATTATTTCTCTAACCTCCCCCGGAGCCTCTACAGTCATGATTGCGTCTCTATCTGTAATTAGGACTGTGACATGTGATGAGCTCTCCTGCTGAGGAGGAGAGGAGAGAACTGATTAATTTAATCGACTCTGTAATTAGCAGGCTGCTTTTAAATCTGTGCCATATCTAATTGGATATCAGATTGAGTAGCAAACAGTGTCTGAGGTTTGCAGAGTTTCTGTAGCTGCTAGCGATTCTCTGATGGAATTTTCATAACCTGGCGGTTACTGTTTGTTTAGATCTCGTTCACATGCTTGTTTGCCTTGATGGAGTTGATTATTAGATTAGAATGAAAAGTTGGTGATTTTTTTCTTTCTTTTAATATTCTACAAGACAAGAACTTAGCTAGGTGTGCACATTTCACATCAATCATGTACTCATTTTAATTACTCAAAAGAGAGTATTATAAGAAATAAATTATGAGAAATAATTCTAAACAAAATAAGACATGTTTAATAACTAATCAATAATGATTAATAATAATGATTCTATAATAATAATAATAATAATAATAATAATAATAATAATAATTCAATTTTTTTGTAAACAAGCTACAGTACTTCTATGTGGACGTAAGAGACATATGAGGAGAAAACTACATAGAACGAAAGAAAGAAAAAAAATGAAAAAAGAAAGAACTTTCTTTCCAGAATGGGTGAACCCAGAGTATGTTCAGGTTAATGGTAAAGTAATTATTGATTTACATGTACTGTTTGATTTTGTTTATTTTATTGTAAAATAAATGACAAATAATTTTTTTACATTTAAATTACAATTTTTTTTGTAAAAATGATTGCAAAACTGTTAACAAACCTCTGTGCGAGGTAAAAAAAAAAAATCCCGCCTTCTGCTTTATGATTGGCTAGAAGAATTCAGTCTTGTCAATGATTGGTTAGAAACATAGCGTATGATTAATTCTTCATTAATATTATTAATATTATTATTTTGCCCAATTTAGCCAATATTTGTTAATTAATAGATTTCAGTGTCAGTCTAAAAGACATTTATTTATAATTAAATGTTTTCTAAATGGTGGTTATTATGATCATTTCAATTATGAAAATAACAACTGCAAAACTGTAAGCCAACTTCTGTCAGCAGATTTGTGTGAGCTGAAAAAAAAAGGAAAAAATCCTGCCTTCTGCGTTGTGATTGGTCACAGGAATTCGCTCTCACCTTTAGGACTTGAAGATAAATCGTGTTTTTTTAAAGACCAGCGAGTGTATGATGGACTCAGGGTTTTGCCTGGTAACATATTCAAATATTTTTGGTAGCACTGAAATATTTTTATAAAGGTATTCATTCTGTATATTTATATATGTTTAGAGGATGTAATAAAAAATAATTAATTATTCAAAATTGTTGACATATTCATGTACTATGATCAATCTATCTATTGATCTAAAACTCACAACCCTCAACATTTCTAATTTTTCTATTTACTAGCACTAGTACTGATCATTGACAGGAAAAGAGTTTGTAGAAAGGTAGAATAAGATCAAATTAAGCTGCTGAGCTTGGATCTAATCCATGATGTTATTATTTCAGGTTGAAGCCCACGTACATGTCTGTCTGTCTGTACGGCAGAAGTCTCCGTCTAGCTTATTAATACAAAGAAATTAATTACCAAATTGACCTGTTCGGTAATCGGACAGTGAATCCCAGACGAGAAATGGAAAAAGCAGATCAGATAAGGATTAGGTTTTGTCTTAAAACAACTCCAGCGTGTTCACGAATACCACTTCAGTGCTGTTATTTCAACTGCGAAAATATGAACTAATCCCAGTAAAAATATTCCGTTTAGCTTTTCTAATTAATATCTATTGGTGCGGGTGTTTGTTTACATTGAACAAGTGGCTTATTCGTAGTTTAATTTAAAGTAGAGTATTAAATCTGGCACGTAACTGCTCATAACATCACTTTTACTCAACATTTTGATTTAATTACATTTTTGGCCCAGGTTTAACTTCAGGAAAATACCTAACAACTGCCAACATTTTATTAAATTCTTTTCAGACAGTTTTGCATGAACCTGTGACAAATTCGGACAGACGTACAGACAGAACTGGTTTCAGGTCCTCCAATGTATGAAATGTAAAGATATCACTGGAAAGAGCCAGTTCTGACCAATATACAGACAAAACCTTTCTTTTATCTATATTAATAACCAATTCGTATGGAATATTTAACACCAATTAAGATCCACACTAGACACATTTCCACAATCGTCCCTTTATTTACCAGTAGTGTACGTGAATGCATCCAAAAAAGAAAAGGACTTGAAATCCCAACTTCTGAAACAATAACCCCAGCGACGTGTTCTTTATAAGCAGATGCATTTCTATAGGTCTACTGTAAAGATGATGAATTACATCCACGTTATACAACACACAGTTTGAAATTTCACAGATTTGCCACTTTACGTAAATTTACCTTTTAGTCATTAAATTATGTGCTGATATTCCAAGCAAAAACTGTATATACTGTATATAAGGACGAGCAGGATGTCGGGATCATCAGAATCAAACACATCATATAAAAATATCCACGTTACTGCTAAGGCTTGGTGTAGATGACTTGCAGAAACAAGCTACGCTAATGTTACACCGGCTGAAAAGCTCAGGGGGATAATGGTTTCTTCTAACATCATTATTATTTTTTTTATTTTAAAGCCCCAAGGGAACCTAAATGTGTAATGTAATGTAACTAATGTGGGGTTTTACAAAGGAACACGGCGTGTGAATCACTGATGACTCGTAATGTCTACATGAACTCTATCATCATTCCTTTCTCTTTGGATGCGCGGTGGGCGGAGCTAATCGTAGGCAAATCTTTTGTGAGATTCAGTCGTGCTAATCGGAAACCTGATGGAACTTGTTGCTTTTTACAAAGCTGTTTGCAAAACACTACGCAATCTTGCTTTAACCTTTTATTCAGGCTTCCGGATAATTCCGGACTAATCCAGCAAGCGAAAGCTAATCTGGTGAAGAAACACAAAGCTAGAAGGCATAGTGTAAAGTGCTGACTTCATACCTGGATTCGTTTCAACATTCCTGCCTCTCTCCTGTGCTGTTGCGATTAATTGTACTTTACTGGCTGTCAATCAAATGTGCAGATTAGTATATGATGCCATGCCTACACGGCAGCTCTTAGATCAGTCCAAATCAGCCAATTTTTGCTGTTTTTTAAACAATTTTTAAAAAATATTTCTGTCTTTTCTTTAATTCATAATTCAGTGGATGTTTTGTATAATACTTATGTGTTATACATTACACTACCATGCATCCTCGATATTTTACACTGAACTCAAATCACATGACTTAGACGTCAAACTCATTAAATATCATTTACAGTAGGATTCTGCAGTGTCAGTAACAGGCAAATTGTGTTCTGGCAAATTTTGCTGCCTTGTCAAAAAATGCTACCATAGCATGAATTGATAGATTTGCACTACGCTATCGAAAAAAACGGCTAAATACTAAAAAGGTAAATGTACTCCAGCATTAAGTAGAGCATGACATGAAACTTTGTTATGAAATATACTTATTGTAGAATTTAGGGATAGAATAGTCTGCCAAATATTCCCTTATCAAATAATGCTTCCTGTATATAAAAAACTAAATTAATGAAATAATTCATAAGCTTGTTGGAACTATTACATACCAAAATATGATGGCTAGCTTGGCTTGTCAGACCAGCCTGTAAGGTTTCCACTACAGGAAAAAAAAAAAAAAACCCTTCAGGACAGTTTACAGTGTTTACACTTGTTAGTTTTCAGCATTATTTAAAAAAAAAAAAGAAAGAAAAGTTAAGAGGGGACGAATTTGTTGTTCTTTAATATAATGAATTGGAATTGTTGACAAAATGCTGTGGTTGAAGAGGAATAAAACACGACACATCATGCTGTTATTGAAAAATAATAACCTCCATAATAAACTAAGCATTGGGCGCCATTCGAGAACATCTCATTGGATTATTTTCCTGTAACAGCACACAGTCGAGTTTGTGTTTCTCTCTTTATATACTACATTTAATCACTGACGCTTAATGTTGAAAGGGAAATAATTCAAGGTAGAAACCGTGAAATGTTGAACTTAGGACTTAATATTTGATGCTAACAAGTTCCCTGGGATTTTAAAATGTAAAAATAAAAGCTCTGATGCTATTATATAAGCATTTGTTAACCTCACCATCTATGTTTTCTGGCACGGAGGAATTTTCAGTCTGGCCCGACTCTTCATTTCATTTCAGCTGCCACTTTAAACTAATCTCCTTACATGGATCCTGTAACGGCTTTCACCCGTCTTAATTACAGTAATTGAATTGCTCTCTGTGTTTGCTGCCAATTAGCTGAAGATTTCCTTCTGCGCTCTCTGATGGCTCTCTCTGAGGGGGGGAAGGAAACGCAGAGCAGAAGGAAAGAGGATACTCGGGAACCGTCAAGGCGTGATTACAGATTGTTAGGTGAAAAGGAAACCTAGATTAATGAAATAATTCGAAAGATTCGTTTCAGGACACAGCAGCAAAAATCTCACAGGAGTCAAGTGGATCACGACGTTAAGACTGAGGTTTTCGTTAGAAGACCACGTACGAGTGTGGAGACCATCTATCATTCGTGTGAACTGTAAAACAGTACAGTAGTTTCTTCTACACCTCCATTGCGCTGTCGGATTTTGGCGTCTTGGAGATCCAGAGTGTTGACTGATCCACTCTCGTTTTCGTCCGCGGTTTTCTGTCCAACATGGACGAAAGAGAAAAGTATATAAAGTGTATAACTCTGTCTATATATCTCTGTACAGATGTAAATGGTTTTAAGCAATCGGCAGGAAGTGATGAAACAATCACTAACAACAAATTACACATCAGTTATTAATATTAAAAAAGGCATATGCTCATGTTTTTTTTATTTAATGATGGGTAAATATTCATAAATTTTCATGTGATTTCATTTTTACACACTTTTTTCTAGTCATGTAAAACCAGCACCTGTTTCAGTTCCTAGAAATAATACGTGACTAAATTGAATTAGAGGAATAAATCCAGATGTTTCAAATTTAATAGTCTCCGATTATTACACTGAGCACTGGAGTGACAGGGTTTGTGAAACAGAAGCCTCGCATCTGCGTTTGAGCTGAAGGGCGTTTACCCCGAGGACTTGAACGCACTCCAGGAAGCCTTTTACTGCACAGAGTCAGGCTTGCTGAGTGACTAGAAATCTGTTAAAAACACATCACACTGTAGGAGTTGCTGGCTGAATATAACAAAAGACATAAATAAAGCCCTAATGCTCTGTCAGGGATGTGGATTTGGGGGGTTAGAGGGTGTATTCATGGGCTATACTTTATAGATTAGGATTTGGATGACTAGAGATGAGGATTTGGTTGCTTGATCTCAGAAATTTCTCGGTAAACACAAGCCAAAGGTTTCTGTTAAGTTCTGAAATAAAGGCATATGATATAATTATATGAGAATAATGAGTTATATATGATTTAGAGTCATTAAATCTAAGAACAACCCCCCTTAAGTAATGCATTAAACACATAGCAGTTGTTATCCTGATTCGCTTTTAAATCCATAACAAATGACTTAGCCATGTTTGTATAGCTCGTGTTGTATTTATTTATTTATTTATTTTCTTAAATTTCCTTTAATGTCTTACTTATCAAATTCGTGCTCATTATTTGACAGGTATTGTAATGGGTTGTCAAAGATGTATTACTTACTCATTAATTATTATTAGTATTATTATTATTAATAATTATCATGGCTGATCATCCTTCTTTTCCTTTTTTTCCTCATATATCTTAATATGCGTTGTGTGTCACAATAATTGTGTTGCACTAATGCACTGATGTGCCATGATGGCGTAGTGAATAGCATGGGGGACTCGCCCCTCCAGGGTTAGGGTTCGATTCCTACCCCGGGTCTGTGTGTGTGTTCCCATGCTCAGTGGGTTTCCTCCGCATATTCTTGTTTCTTCCCACAGTCCAAAGACACACAGATAAAGGCTAATCGCCATTTCCAAATTCCACTTGTGCACATGACAAATTTCCCCATGGGGAGAGTAAAGAATATCTAATCTAATGTCTAAAAACAAACCAACCCTTAACATGTGCATGGACTCAGTTCACCTCTGAAATATTGCAAGGATAAGAAACATATTGTCCCTACATGATGCAGAGAAACTAGTTCATGCTTGTGTTACCTTTGTTTAGCTTGGATTATTGTAATGCCTCACTGTGTGTGTGTTCTACTTAGTCGAGAACGCAGCAACGAGAGTCCTTGCTAGAACCAGAAGATATGACCACATCACCCGTATCCTATCCCACTGCAGAGGCTCTCAGTCAAATTTCAACATCAATTATAAAAATCAAATGCTGTTGATCTCCCTGGTATTTTATGATCAATCACAGCTACTTTGATCAAAAGATGCTGGCTGTTTGTTGGTACAGTATATATATTGAAACCTACGAAGCTTCACAATTATGGAATACCCTGCATATTAGTGTTTGGGACTAAGTTTCTGAGACTTTTCTGTAAGGCTGATCAGTCAGAAAGTTCCATGTTTGTGATTGCATGGCCTTCATTGCTGTTTTGCCACTTTAATAATCGGCAGATGTGCTGCTTTATTTATTTTTATAACGCTTTGAGAGTATAATTACCGCGAGGCTGTGCTGTCTGTAATGTGAGTACGTGATTTGTAATCACCTCTTGCTTAGCATCTGGAAGCAGCATGTCCCAGAGGCCACGAGGATGAGCAGGAGCAGAGGAATGGTTGGGATGATGACATAAATCAGCAGCATACCTGCAGAAACAATATATTCTTTGATGCATATCTAAGATATGCATATAATATATATATATATGGCGTGGTTTCAACGCTAATGGAAAACACTGATGAGCCATATTACTTGAGTGTCCTGCCACGGTGACATAAAGGCCTTCCTCCTCGAAAACATCAGGGGTTTTCGTCTCTTCTTCGTGTTCTGGTGAGAGATCTGGCGAGACAGGCAATCAATATGCGCGTGCGTGAATTCACATGATCAAAGATTCGACCTCGGCTTACCCGTGTCGCGATTCACCGGTCTGTCTCCGTGCTCCTTCACCAGGTGGCTCTCTGTATCAACAAAACCACTGCATTGTTGAATTCACAATTCTGATTCGTCCAAAAGTGATGAATCATTTTGAAGCACAAAGTCAGTTTCCCACAACAAGAAAGTCTTCAAGATGTCATGCTTTGTAGTTCCTAAGTAATGCAATTGTTGTTGTTGTTGTTGTTGTTGTTGTTTTAATAATAACAATAGAAATAAAAGACAATGGTGAAGGAAAAGCTGTTTAGACCTGCTATAGCATAAATGGCGACAGGAACTAACTGGCCTCACAGATGTTCCACAATAATACATGTAGCTATAAATGGATAAAAAACATAAGCAGACATTGTTATCAATGGCAAATTTCTGTCATATAAGCGCATACTGTAATAACACACTGTTTTTGAAAAATAATGAATAACCCTTACTTTCTAATCACACCCACAGGCGGCGCTTGTCAACAGGCAACTGTTTGGGACCCCCGGCCAGTAGGGGGCCCCCTGAGGGCTGACACAATTATGTATCATTTTTAATATAATGGTGACGATTATTGGTTGCAAATTTTTTGCCTTAGAGCTCCGTCAGATTCTAGAATCGCCTTTGATCATACCAACATGTCATGGATTTATTTTCCCGAATGTTTTATCCCTTACTTAACACAAAAATGACTGACATGCAAAAAGGCCCTGGGCATGTTTTTATGATGTGTAGTGGAGCAACAATATGAGTTTTCCAGTATACATTATCTAAGTATGTGTTTTCAACATACGGATACAAAAAAATACAAAAATCTCTCCTGGATTTTATGGTGAAGGAAAGTGAATTCGAATATGTATCAGTGTTTTCAATGATAATGTTGTGTTGATGGACGGCACAGAACACAAGCCGGTGCAAAAGATTCTCCACTGTCTAGCAAACAGTTCATCAGTGTTAAACTTTTTGAGGAAGATGGATGAGGAGAAACAGACTGTGGTTGTCAGCTCACATCCAAACCTCTAACACTCTCACAGTGTACGTGTATGGAGTATAGCACAAAGATAAAAGAAAATCGCTCATAGGATTGATTTCTACTTGGAAACTGGACTCACACTTGGTGTTTTTTTTGGCGCTTGAAGCTTTAAACCGAAAGCTGAAAATTATTATTATTATTTTTTTAGAAATGCTCTGCACTTTGGTTTTAACTCCTGACAAATCAGGTAGCAACACAAATTATTGTTGAGAAAATTGAGTCTTATTAGTAAGTTTACTGTATATGAGCATGTGTGTATGATTCAAAAATTTGGCTAATAGTATTTTGCCAATACTCCAACATGGCAATGCAACTGCATCAACTCAATTCTGTCAAATTCTTTAGATTTGATTTAGACGACCCAAGGCTTCCAAAATAACACACATATGTTTAATGCCATGGAACGTCCATAAAATTAGTCAGCTACTGTTAATTACTCGCGCTATAGCAGCTATAAACGGTCAGTCCTTCACCATCTTGCTTGTCTTGTTACAAAAAAACCTGAAGGCGCAAAGTCCTCCGCCCGAAGACTTTTCCATGGTTAAAAAAAAAAAGTGCTGAAACTGGAGACTCCTTCCATAAATGTTACATTTAGTAAATTCATTATTAAGCTAATATTCCATAGCTTATTTGGTCGCTGTCAAAGAGTTGCTGTTACTATGGAAACCATAACAATAACAGTTCTCTTATACCCCCTTGTTTCCTCAATATGTTTCCAGCATGTGTGGTTTCTCTACACCATCTCCAGACTGTGTTGTCATGTTCATGCTTTCGTACACTACCTGGCTCGTACTTGCAGATGAAATTGTGCTTCATGTTGCACCTGTCATCGTTCCACTGATAAAGATACGGTCCTCCTAGACCAACCTGAGCGGTGGGCTGATGGTACATCACTACACATGCCTCCCCTCCACAGGACGGCTCATCGAAGTACCAGTTCCTATTAGACCAAGATATATAAGTGATAATGGATATTCTCGGCTCAGCACAGACATATGCAGTAGGTGGAGAACATCTGATCCACACACCTGTACTGAGATACACTTCCGTCTGTCCATCTGTACAGATCTGGACAGGAAGTATAACTGGCGTATTCCCCTGGACTCTCCCTGTCCACACGAGTCAGACCAATCCAGAAATCTCCATCGGCAATCCCCGGTCCTGAGCTGGACCTACTGAGATTCTGTAGAAGGTGCTCGATGTGCTGTTGTTCAGAGACGTTCTCCACACTCAGGAGCGACCCACCGTCTACCTCACACACTTGCTTAGCTTCCCAGAAGGCGACGCGGCTCGATACATCGCTGAAGTATGCGATTTTATAGCATGGCTTCTCAGGGCCGCCATGACACACAGTCTGACCTAAAGGGAGTTAAAAGCACCTAATACTTTAACACAAGAAACATCTAAACTTCTAAACAATTTTCCACTTATTTTACATGAAACGTCACTTTTTTCACTGTGAGAATTTGAAAAGATTATAAACATATACACAAATCATCATTCTACCTGGTCAGGTTGGATTTTTTTTAACCAAGCCATCCATTCATTCATTACATCATCTTTATTAAGCATTTCAAGGATTGGATCCAAATTCTATCTAAGGAAAAGTAGGCTTTAAGTAAAAGTACACCCTGGATTGATGCAGTGCACCTTGCAGACACACACACACACACACACACACACACACACACACACACACACACACACACACACACACACACATATTCAGACACTTGTAAAATCACAACACCTCCTACAGACAAGGGAAAACTGGAGAACGTGGAGGAAAAACGCATCAAGGGAACACACACAGAAACTTGCCACACACACAAAAAGAAGGGTGATATAATATAAAATATAATATAGAAATTTCAGAAATAAGGAGAAATATTGATTCAAGACAAATTCATCACAAAATATTTAGCTAATTGGGCCTGGTTAGGATTCTTTGGCTCATAATGTGGAGCTAATCTAAATCTTCCTGTTATTTATTTAATTATTTCTATCACATTTCTGCCAAATAATATGTTTAATGTGCTTATTGAACTGGTTAATTTATATAATTTTCTTTTGTTCTTCAGTCAAATTAATGACTTCATTACAATCAACAACAACAAAAAGATGTATCTGTTTCTTCAATACTTGGACCAAAAGTCCCCCTCCCAAAAAACTCTTCCCAATTGTGTTTGACTGATGGCACTTAGTTAGTAACCCAGTGTTACGTAGTCTAAGTATTTATCCAGTGACAGAAATTTCAAAGCACTTTTTTGTAAGTTGCTCTGGATAAGAGAGTCTGCCAAGTGCCTAAATGTAAAAAGGAGCAAAAAAAGATATTTATTTTTAGCATTCTTATACGCTTTATACATATATTAACCAACTCATCTGTGCATTTTAAGGATCTCGCTGAGATTCATGTTTTCTACATTTTCTTAGCAAAATCAAGAAATTCCATATAGTGTTATATAATTTCATTAGAATACCACAGAATCTACAACATATAGTATTTGGGAGAAATCATAAAGCATTTTGTAAAATGCTGAGCATGGTGGTGTGCTCATGGAAGAGAAAGATAACCATGATTAATCCATACACTCTTAAAGTCTAATAACAACGTTAGCTCACTGCCCGAGAGGTACTTTAAATAATTGCCTGGTCCAGATCTGCACTATCATCACTTTGAAGCCAGTAATGCACTGGAGCTACCTGGACAAAATCAGACTCAGCTAATCTCCCCCCTACAACCATCACACACACACACACACACACACACACACACACACGTCCACAATAAATTTATCTTCTTTTCCTGTATTTCTCAATCTCACAAATCACACATTTGAAAGCTAACCTCCCATCCTCAATTAATCTCACTTGTACAGCACAGCATCGTGTTATACCTGCTTTATTCGGGACTCGGGTATTAATAACACGGCTTTGCTCTTTTACTCTTAAACGCCCACTGGTCCACTCCAGTCCAGAAAATTCAGCTTAATGGATTCATCACAGGTTTTAAGCACTGAGATTATTCACACACCCACACTCGGTTGGGCTGTTCAGGGGGAGGGGGGTTTGGGTGGGTGGGGGATGATGGGGTGGTTGTCCTGTGCATTATTCTTATCACAAAATGACATGTTCACTATACAAGATAAAACATTGTTTAAAATGAGTAAGGTTATCATGGTTTATCATGAACCATTTGTTACCCAGTCTGTGAAAACGCAGCTAGTAAGTTTTTTTTGTGTGTGTGTGTGTGTGTGTGTGTGTGTGATTTGCTTTTTTCTCTGTAAATAATTCTACATACATTTTAGGTTAAAAAAAGAAAAAAAAGAAAAAGGAAATCACAAAAATATTACATTACCTAGGTTTTCACAGATTGGGTAACATTTATACAGAATATTATATTTTATATATACTGTAGTATAATAAAAATATTTTATAAAATATTTATAAATATTTTACAAATATGGGTTTTACATAAATAGACAAATAAATAAATAAAATCAGATTATCTTTATTATAAAATAACACATTTACTGTACAGTTCATTTCGACAACTTAATGCTTTCCTGCATAAATAATTTTTGCAACAATTCAGATTCTTTAGATTCATTACTTTTTACTTAAAAAGGCAGGATATAAGAACTAAACACTGAACACTATGAGGTAAACTTGATTACATTTTTGTAACATTGATAAACATTCAAAAATGTAATGGAGATTATTTAAAGTTATTTGTTTGTTATTTGTTTATAAAATATAATTTCCATGCATGCAGATTTTATTAACAGTTTTAAAAAATATAAATAAAACATACATATTTGTATATCTATATTATATTTATATATCCAAAGCAGAAGAAAAAACTTTTTTTTTTTTTTTTTACAATTTTTTAAATTAAAGTATGTTGAAAGTAAAGAGTAAGATCAATTAATACTCTAATGAGCGACAAAGGTTTAAGGTTTTTACAGTAATTATCGGATTTTTAAGTGATTTCTAGCAAAAATATATTTTTAAAAACCCTTATAAATAAACATTACAGTAATAATAATAATAACAACTGTTATTATTGTTGCTTTTGTGCAGCAGGTTGGTCTTAGCAGGGGAACACTCTACAGGTGGAACCGCAGGTAACCCCGCCGTGTCGGTTTATTGTTTAAAAGTGAAAAGTCCGTTAACTCACCGCTCACCACGCGCGCACCGCTGCAGCTCGCGACCCAAACTGTCAAACTGTGCAGGATCCCGAGCGCTGTGGAGTGCGCGCGCATCCTGTTCGTATAACGGTTCGCTTCAAAGCCGAGAGCCGGTCACTCCTACGTTCTCACGGCGGCTCACTGCTGTCACTCCTGATGTTTCATGGAGCTCTAAACCGGAGCAGGGCTGCATTAGAGAGAGAGAGAGAGAGAGAGAGAGAGAGAGCGGGGGGTGAGGGGGACACGAGCGCGCGCGTCATGCTCACGTGCGGATTACTGATTTGAATCGAGTGCGTGGTGCCTCACATATTTTACCTCAGTTTTATTTTTTTCACACACCCACACACACACCTGAACTTTAATGTGGGGTAAAAGTTAGCTTTAAGGCTATAATATGCTAGAAAGCCTCCTTAATGAATCAAGTATTTAACTTTTGCGTCACTATTTTGAGTCACTTTACAAAAACATAAAACACATGTAGGTCTTCTTTTGTTTTCATTTGTTAGCTATGTGCTAGATAAAGAATAAACATTCTTGTTTTAATCATCACTCACTCACTCATCATCTATACCGCTTAATCCTGTATTCAGGGTCATGGGGGCCTGGAGCCAATCCATCGCAGGGCACAGACACACACATACACTCACTCATTCACGCACAATGGGCATTTTGGGAACGGCAATTAGCCTAACCTACATGTCTTTGGACTGTGGGAGGAAACCCACCAAGCACGGGGAGAACATGCAAACTCCATGCACACAGAGACGGGAATCGAGCCTGGCTGGGGATCGAACCCGGACCCTGGCGGTACAAGACGACAGTGCTAGCCACTACACCACCGTGCCGCCTTCTGTTTTAACCAAATTCTTAGCAAAATAAAACCTTAGAACAGATAAAATACTTTGTTTTCCTGTAAAAAAAAAAAAAAAAAAAAAAAAAAAAGGTAAAATCTAGTATTTTTTACACCACAGTAAGGCTACAAGTTGAAATGACTACATTGCACAAATGAAGGTGCTTCCTATTATTACTTACATTATAAACTCAATGATTCAATTCAATTAAATTTTATTCGTATTGCGCTTTTAACAATTGTCATTGTCGCAAAGCAGCTTTACGCAATCAAAAGAATTATTTAAGTTTGTATGGAATGTGAATGTGTATGAATCAAAATGGTCAGATAGTCCCTGATGAGCAAGCCGAGGGCGACGGTGGCAAGGAAAAACTCCCTGAGATGGAAATAGGAAGAAACCTACTCAACAGGGAACCCGTCCTCATTTGGGTGAAACAATGATCAGTTATTCCCTTAGTAATCTCTCTTCTCTTGCTCTTGAATGCCCTTGAAATGAAGCTTAACACATTAGAAAATAAAATACAAATACAAACTCTTTATTTTGGTCCTGTCACCTTTCTTACGGCATGTCACTTTAAGTTACACTCTGTTAATCTGAGGTTTAAAAACTATTATTTTCTAATATTTATACACTATATTGCCCAAAGTTTTGGAACATCTGGTCTTCTCAATCTAATACCACAATGTTGGAAGCAGCCAATTATAGAAAATGTCATTGTATACAGTAGACGGCACGGTGGCTTAGTGGTTAGCACTGTTGCCTCCAGGGTTCATGTTTGATTCGGTGGAGTTTATATGTGCTTCCCGTGCTTGGTGGCTTTCCTCTGGGTGCTCCGGTCTCCTCCCACAGTCCAAAGACATGCAGATTAGACTAATTGGCATTCCCACATTGCTGTAGTGTGTGAATGAGTGTGTGTATGTGTGTGTGCCCTGCGATGGATTGGCACCCGTCCAGGGTCTACCCCGCCTCATGCCCTAAGTCTCCTGGGCCCCCCCGTAACCCTGTATACAGAATAAAGTGGTATAGATAATGAGTGAGTGAGCGTATCTGCTGTAGGGGTGGCACTGAGGTGTAGTGATTAGCACTGTCGCCTCACACGTCCAGGGTCAAGGTTTTGAGTTCTCCCGGTTCTTGATGGGGTTCCCCCAAATGTTTTAATTTCCTCTTTTCCTGTTGTGTTTTTCCAAATAGAATTAGATAAGTAGGATATAGAATGAGTGGGCGAGTGAATGCTATTTTCCTTCACTGGAACTAACCTGTTTTGTCAATGCAGACATGATGTGTTAAAGTTACCATGAAAGACCTTAAAGGCCTGCACAGAGCTCTGAACATCTTTGCGATGAACTGGGACACCGACTGCATCCCAGTTCTCCTCGCCCAAAATCAGTGTCTTGTCTCACTAATGGATACGGAGAAAAAAGATCATCAAGCGCTATAATGTATTTTATCGGGCTATTAAAAAATAGATTAAATGATCTGAATGAGCTGAATATCCATAGACATAATTTACGTTGTAATTTCATAGTTTCTGACTGATGAACCGATTTCAGGACTGATCTTGTTGTCTCACAGACATGCCGGCTTTGTGCGCAGATTGATCTGAACACCCATTGATGTGGAGTCGCGCTGATCCCGGCGCTGTTAACCGAGCTGTAATATGCACAGACACAAAAAATGCTATTACTTAATTTGCTGTTGGGTATCGATCTCTTATTTCTCCCTGGTAAATGCCATTCTGCTTCTAGGCGGTTCGATAACGACCAGAAGAGATTGTGAGACACTGCGTTATTGCAAGAACAGCCATCAAGAAAGATATTAAAGCGATCTGGCAGGGAGCACTGCGGCAGACGAAAGCGGAAATGTTGGGTAATCATAAAAAAGAAAAAAAAAAGTGGCAGCTGAGTGGAGTGCGGGTCAGAAAAGGGCTAGCTTGCTGAAACAAGGCCTTAGCTGTAGGCTAAGTGACAGCACCATGCTGATTCTGCAGACCTGCACACAAGGCTTTAGTCTATGTGTTTTTTTTTGTCCATTACAGCTTTAGTTTAATCATTTTTGTGCTATAATTGAGTTAAAATCTCTTCATATAGGGATGCATTCAGACCATCCAGAGTCAAACTTTTAAAACTACTCCTGGAACAACATCCATTATTATATGACACTCTCTGACATAAGCTTAATGCATGTTTTTCACTAACTGCATTCTGGAAGTCTTGTACAATTAATGATGAAAGCAAAGCAGACTATTGCAACTCAGCAAAGCATAAACCTCAGCACAAGGAATTTAATGCTACACCGTAACCCCTAATGCGCAAAGTAATTAAACACATTGAGTACTGTTAACTTAAATAATTACAATTAGTTCAAATTAATAGACCTTGATAAGTGTTTAGAGCTTTTTGGTATTTATGAGTTTGTAGAAATGACACTTTTCAAGTTAGCTGAACAAATATATATTTTAAGTAACTGTAAGTACTTAAGTGACAGTAACTGTCACCTTAAAGCTCCACCAACTTAAAATCTTTCAGGCTAGCTATTCTTTGTCTGACATCACCAGGGCAATAGGGGCACTGGTGGATCAGTGGGAGGTGTTTCGCCTGGGTTCGATTCCCAACAACTGGATGAAGTGCCTGTCCCGAGCCCAGATAAAATGCGAGGATTGTGTCAGGAAGGGCATTTGGCGTAAAACCTGTGCCAAGCTTGTGTGCGGACCGGATTGTCTGCTGTGGCGACCCATCGCCGGGAGCAGCCGAAAGACCAACAACAATTTATTTGATTTGATTTACTATCAAATTGTATATTAGGCTACTCAATAATACAAGGAAAGAACGATTAATACAACAAACTCAAAAACTGTTAGTTCTGTTTACTTAAAATTGGAAACATCATTACTTAAAAAATTTGATGTAACTGATTACTCCAATTTTTGCCAACTTATTCGGGGTTACAGTGTAGCAGCAATGGCAGCAAGCAAAAAATAATTATTTTCTTGATGCACCAGATTGACAAACAGTTGATTAGCAGGATATACAGTATGTGGCAACATCAGTAACTGTGTCAGTATTGTACATACAATGAATAGTTTCGATAAATTCCTAATCAGCATCCAAAAGAAGCACTAAAGATTAAAGGCAGTGTATGTGTTATATCTTTCACATATTTATCAGAGTTAAAGTGTCTGGAGGATGGTTTGGTTTCGAGGAAATCATTTATGTTAGTCAGTGCACTTAGAGCTGTGTTCGAATATGCTTTGTGCTTAGGGACTTTATAAATGATTGAGTGTAAAAGCAGTAAAATTCTGCAGTGACAGCTCAGACTCTGACACTGATAAATGTTCATTTCTTGCATATCATGTCCTGAAAGCTGGGACCCATCTGGAGTGTCTAAAATGAAAGAAGGGAGTGCGATCATGCTTTTCTCAGGACATAGACCTTTGACCTTCATCTAAGCGCCTTTCATCATAATTATGTTATAAAGACACGTGAGTCACAATTTTTTATTATTGTTTCACATAATTTGAGCATCTTCATTCATGAGATAAAATAACAAGGCAAAAACAGTTGTCTGGTAAAAAAAAAAAAAATGAAATTAGAACATCAGACTATCTGTGCATCCTGACTTTTGACTTATTGATCTTTCTTTAATTTTTTCTGCACAGAGTGTCTCTGAAAGCATGAAAATAAATGACCATCTGCCCGGCAAGAATAGCACTGTTGGGAGAAAGCTGACCTGACCCCAACGAGGACGGATCCGGGTCCTATGAAGCCTTCTGGGTAAATGAGCACTATCTTCTCCCTGATTGGATAATAGAATGATGTAAGATTAGCAGAGGTAGCAGATGTCTATTAAAGAACTCCTACATTAGGTTCTATGAGTTGTGTTGCTTTCAAGTGTTTTTCCCGGTTCCATTACTTAGAGCATAAGCTGAATTGATAATAGTCGTTTCACATCTTGCAGCATATCAGCCAAGTTGGTGGACAATAATTTCTGTACTACAATGAAATCCAGTTAGTTCCTTTAAGAGAAACCCGTAGACGTCTGATTGAGGCTGCAAACGTACAGTAAATACGACTGATTGACTGCAAAGTGAATTGGCTGTAGTATAAGCTAAGTGCAGGACAAATTAGAAAACCAGCTTTTCATCCGAACTCTTCCTCTTCTTCTTCTTCTTCTTCTTCAGGAAATTGAGAAGGAACCCTGAACAGGACCTGAGTAAAATATTGTAAATAAGTGAAAGTACACTGGGAGTGGACTCATTTAAAGAGCCAGCCACTTTATGGCTATTCTGAGACGTAATGTCTCAAAGCTCGGAGAGGTCAGTAACTCCCCAGCGGGCAATGTTGTTCTATTTAGTCTAACATCCGCTTAAGACAAGAGGTTATGAAATATATAATCAGTAATTACAGTATTGCTGGAAGATCATAAGCTTAGCATTGTGGTAGCGTGACGGTGCAGCACGTGAAAACGCAATACAATCAAACTGATCAAATGAAGATAGGAGGGATTCTCTTTACTTTTCTTTATTTAATAATTAACAGTAATGTTTGTAATTTTATGTAATTATAATGAAGAGAAAAAAAGACTGCTACCTCCACCGCTGCACCTCATCTATCAGTTGAACGATCAATTTCTTTGGCCTGAAGAATTACTCTGTTTATTATTCATCTTAGATGGTGTCAAACATTTACCATACATGGTATTATCCATGAAGTTACTTTTGTGGTTTTGTAGAAAATTGATCTCCTCCTTCTGACCAATCAGATTTGAGAATACAACAGCACTGTGGTGTACAAGTAGTTTTACGTGCATTTGGAAATGCAGATTTTCACATTTAAAAATAACACAACCTAAATCAGGGTACCATGAAACCTTTTAAAACACCCCAAAGTCAATTCTCTACACGTCTAAAATATCTCCTATAGATGTCCTGTTGGATTGAGATGTGGTGAGTGTGCAAGCCTAGAGCATGTCATTTGCATATCATGCCCTGCGCACGGGCGGAGTCAATGTGGACAAAACCAGACCCGGTATCAGAGAAATGTTTTATCATAGGATAAGAATTGATTTTTGTGTATTGATCTGCAGTTGATGTTTCACTCTGAGGAGACCAAACCATGGCTAGAAGGATAATTAAATGCCCCCCAAAACGGATTTCTCTTTTGATTTGTGACCAGTCTGTGGTTTGCGCCTAGCGTGTCAAAATTATGATTAGGTTCATTTACATTTCTACAGTTCCACAGAGTTACTTAGAGACAGAGACATCTGCAGGAGCTGTGCTGCTTTAGCGATCCCGTCGGAGCCAGGATTTTCTCAGAGACGTATTTCTCCCCAAATTGCTCTATTTTCACAAATGGACATATATTGATTTTAAGAATGCCGCTCTTCAAAACAGATAATCCGTTACTGCCATTTACCTCTGCCAGTCACCACTTAAGCGTAATTACCCAGCAGTCAATACTGCAGCACAGTTAACCTCTGAGTCACCGGCTGCAAGCTTCCCATGTCCGACCTCAATTCCAATTGACAGGATGTGGGAAGATAATGAAATAATTGTCTTTTCAATGAATAAAGCAGTTATTTGTGCTTAATACACGCCACCAGAACCACAGACTACCTTCACTGTGTTTATTTATAGAACTAAGAACCTGTATAGACGTCATATACGGCCATGTTTTTAGCGTTACATTTACCCAATAGCTGTTTTTTTTTTTATCTTCTAGTCAATGCTCTGAGCTTTGTTTTTATACGATGGCTATAAATAAAATGATTCACCTGCAGTAAAAAGGTACCGATAAAAATAATCTGATGCACAAGTAATGATGCAGCGTGATGAGTGAGTCAACGTGACATCAATCGCCTCTTCCAGCGCCTTCGTCCTGCCTTGCTTCCTGCGTGAAAGCAGAATTTATGATCACTGTAAATATCTTCGATTTAAACATCCATGCACGATTGTTTCTTTTAAACAACCTGAGAGTGAATGTGTACAATTTAACTTTCAGTAACATTCTCATTTTCTTGATCTGAGGCGTCTGTGATTTATTACACCACTACTGAATTGATTGACATTATAATGTGCTCCTAAAATGGAGTCTGAGCGACTGTTTCGAGTAACGTGCTTTTATATTGCGTGTTTGATAAATCGAGCACTGGCAAATTTGCTGATCATGTCTTGTGATTATTTTTTCTTTTGAGCTGTATAAAAACTCAATTATGCTAACCGCTACAGGACGTGCTCTGAATGCTTCGCCTTAACATGGCCGCTCTTTAAGGAGATCAATTCCCAGTTATGAATTGGCCCTGTCTTACTTAACCGTGGAGATAATGCATTTTGTAATGATTGGTTTGGATTTATGTAGCACAACAAGCAGCTTATGAAATATGGAAGACCTCTCATGATCTTATTCCCATACCTAAGCGTGTGCTCAACTTATAAGACAGCAGAAGTGAGAAATCTGCAGTGGGACCCAGTGGACCTTAAAACAACCTCAAAATTAGGTCATATTTTTTTAAGACGGAGGCAACACTAACAATACCAATCAATAGGTTAGTGTTTTGGACACTTTATCATATCAATCTGGTTTAATGCTTTATAAAGATATAAAATATTTACAAGTACATTTATTTTATGGATGTCACTCCATCATTTCAATTTTAAAATACTGTTGCTAAACATTCTACAATGGAATCGATTGTGTTTACACAGGCAAATGTGTATAAATGGAACTAGGTTTTTATTATGTACAAATAAATGTATAGGGGACATTACGGTGGTGTAGTGTTTAGCATTATCGCCTCCAGGCTTGAGGGTTTGTGCTTCAAGTTTGTGCCTGTGGAGTTTCCAAATTGCCCGTTGTGTGTGTGTTTGTGCCCTACGATGGATTGGCACCCTGTCCACATCCTGTGCTTGTGCCCTAAGTCTCCTGCGATAGGCTCCAGGCCCGCCGCGATCCTGTACATAGGATAATGAAGATAACTGAATGAATGAAAATTTACAGAGACAGGAGGCATCGCCATGATGTGTCATTCTCTGTGAAGGAGGTGTGGCTAATTGTGTGTGTCAGTCTCAGTGAGGGAGGCGTGGCCTCTGTATGTCATTCTCAAGACCAATAAAGAGTCATGGCCTCGTAATTAGTCTGAGTGAAGGAGGTGTGGCCTCTTTGTTTTTCTCAAGCATTACTGCTTATACCTCCCCCCAGTCTTAAAAATCTTTCGAAAGATCCTGGTACTACACTGGATGAAGGTGATTATTACCATTATACTACTTGTGTGTGTGTGTGTGTGTGTGTGTGTGTGTGTGTGTGTGTGTGTGTGTGTGTGTGTGTGTGATTAGATTTAGAACACATACCATATGCTTTTTGAAAATTTTGATAAAATAATAATAATAATAATAATAATAATAATAATAATAATTCTGATCCTATAATCATCAGTGGATAAGTGTGTCTGGATTGACATGAACTTGTTTAATGGACAAGAGCCATTTTAGCATTTCACATTTATGATTGATGGTTATAAAGTCTTTAGTAATAATCTGATGTGATAATTCAGGAGTTTAATCCAATATAAACACTAAACTGTGTAGTGTTGGGGAGTTTTATTAAGTAAGTTCAAGTCAATTGTCATATCCACCATATACAGTTCAGAACCACACGAAACACAACATAAATAAACAAAACTAGCTAAGACGAAGCCTAGTTAGCGAACTAGATAAGACAACAAATGAGCATCATAAATTAACAAAACTAACTAAGAACTATACAAAAAGACAAAAAGCAACATAAAGTGGACTCGTGCACGGAGCTGAATTGAGGAAGTGCAAATAAATTGTCCATGAGACGGTAAATGCAGTAAACACTTTGTCTTGTAGCAGCAGCCAAGAAACAGTTGTAGTGCAAATAGCAGCAGTGAAATATTGTGCAAAAAACAATTGTGCAGGTTGGTGGGGGAAGTAGATTTTATTCATCTGTGTGTGTGTGTGTTTGTGTGTGTGTGTGTGTGTGTGTGCGTGTGTGTGTGTGTCTGTGTGTGTCTGTGTGTTCATGGGTGTTTCATTACTGGGATTAAGAAAGCTGAGATTCAGAGACCGGAGTACTAAGTAAGAATTAAGAGATATGAACAGTCTGGCGACATGATCGTCTATAAATCTGTGAGAAATCCAGAAAAGCTATTACATGTGATAGGCCAGGAGTTATGAAAGTATGGGCCAGGAGTTCACATATAAGGAGTGTGAGAAAGTAATAGCCCCCTCTATTGTACATGACACAAACTGCAGTATGGAAACACCGCAGTGATAGAGGACTAGCATTTTCTGTGCTTTTAACCCTTCTGAATTATTAATCTGATCAATTCAACTGCTCTTTGGATGTTTTTAGCCTAATGACTTTCTGCAGTGGTGAACTCCTTTACTGAAACTGAACTTCTGATCTATCAAACTTCTGAGCATCCACCCTCATACTTCTGATGCCTGTACATCACAGGCTTACTCAGCCAACTCACTTTTCCTCATTTGTTCTCACGACTTATTGGTGGTGCTGACTAATTAAACCTGTAACGAACCCTGATGATGATTTATATTACAGCAAACAAGCTGAGTTAATAGAAAACACTGCAGTGGAAGTTAATGTGCTTAACTTAACCATTTTAAATACAGTATTATTAGAATATCTCAATATTTATTTAAAATAGTTCATTAGAACATAATCATATTTTGTTATGTTCTGTAATGCAAAGTTATATGTGTTCGGTTTCACCTGGGGAATTTTAATAGGCCGATCTTTTCACATGGTAATTAAAGAATTGTACACAGCAAAATCCTTAGTCTTGAATGAACACCCAAGTGATTTAACACTTCCAGAGTACATTCGTGACCATTAGGTCATATATAAACTCTCGGGGTGTTAAATCGACACTCTGGGTGTTCATTCAAGACTAAGGATTTTGCTGTGTATAATTTTATTTCTATGTGATTCTTTTACTACCATTTGAAAATTGTACACATTAATTTTCATAACAAATAAATCAACAATTAGGAGACAAAATAAGGCAAGGAAGAAAGAACCCAAAATACATGATATTGCATTCTATATAGAGTGAGTGAGATAGATAGATAGATAGATAGATAGATAGATAGATAGATAGATAGATAGATAGGTAGGTAGGTAGGTTTCCTCCGGGTACTCCAGTGTCCTCCCACAGACCAAAGACATGCAGATTACTATAATTGACTTTCCCCAAATTACACAAAGAGTGTGTGACTGTGTGTGATGGATTGGCATCTGTACCCTGTATTGTGTCTAAAGTCTACTTGGATAGGCTCCAGGCCCCCAGCGACCCTGTACACAGGATGAAGTGGTGCAGATGATGAGTGAATGAAAGAAGATAATGGTTAAAAAATGGTTGAAATTGTCTGTTTGGGATAAAGTAATTCAATATAATTAAATTCATTAGAAAGTTCATTTGTCGTATTAAAAAAGACATAATATCAATCTGGAAAAGCTACATGGTTTTGAGTACAGAAATTTGTAGAATCCTCCAGGAACTGATGATGATGATGATGATGATGGACGGAAAGCTGAATGCGAGTGCGCTCATGAATC
Organism: Clarias macrocephalus; assembly: GCA_011419295.1. NCBI lineage: Eukaryota > Metazoa > Chordata > Actinopteri > Siluriformes > Clariidae > Clarias > Clarias macrocephalus. The sequence continues at coordinate 42,992 of JAAGKR010003210.1, forward strand.
AGCTGTAACTGATCCGATACGACATTTTCTTTCTTTCTTTTTTAAATTTTTTGATTTGGAATCTTCCGGAAAATCATCACCTAGAAATATAATGTACATGTCGAGCACCTGGTCTAAAAACCTGTGTTGATGAGCAAAGGGGTGTGATCCACTTCAAATAATCAAAGAAATAAAGTGAGTTTTTTTTTCTTCTTCTTGTTCTTCTCTTTCGTGTGTAATAACATTGTTACAACGAACCAGGCTTTCTCCAGATGCGGCATCAGCACGTGCACATGAAAACGACCCATTTACTATTACCAAGTGCACAAATATACGCACCCCTGGATCCTGCTGGGCCAAGCGAATCGACTCACTCAAACGATTCGATCCAAAGGAACCGAGTCGTAACGATCGCAGCGACTCGCTTGTGGTTTGTTAACGGGAGGAAACCAAACGAGTACGGCAAGTCTCGGCTATAATGTCAACACTTCCTTCGGGTTTGAAGTCAAACTGCGACGTGAGCACCGAGCTGCGGAGTGCGCGCGCGGAGAACGCATCAACGCGGAGACAGCGCGCGAGGTGAGTGTCCGTAATGTACAGTAACTGCGAGCTGATGGTGTTGGACCTGGTGGTGTTGAGGCTGAGATCTGATGGTGGTCTGAACACCGACATGCTGCTTGTGATCTGTTGCAGCGCGCGCAAAACCGGGGCACGAGACGAGGATCTCGTGCAGAAACATGAGCGCGGGATTTATGTGTCGAAGCCGCGTTTAGAAAACGAATGTCTCCGCGCTGATCACCTCAAAACTCTTCCCTCGTCTTTACTTGTCTGTCCATTTACAAGCCGTGCGGGTATCATGCACAGTGCGCGAGGGTAGACGCACAAGTTCACACTCACGTGGAACTCGTCTTAATCTTAATCGAATTTGACACCAGTTTTAATGACTTCATATACAACGTCCTGCTTCGAAACACGACCCGTTTTTTTCCTCGACTTTTGTGGAATTTCTACAGGAAAAAAGTGTTCCTGGACAGACCGGGTTGCCAGATGTGATCCACGAAGTGTGTCATGTCATATCAAAGAGGAGGTTACATAATAACATTGTTGGTGTGATGTTTGTTTTAACTCTGCAGAGGAAGACCAACCAATCCATCTATCAATCAGTACATCGATCAACACAAACACAACTATTTACAAATTTTCCAATATGACTTGCAGCACTGGAACAAAAATAAACAAAATCATAGAAATAGGAAATAAAGGGTATTACCATAAACTGGGAAAAAATGTGTAGCAAATAATCACTAAACCTTGTATAAAATTTCATTTCTTTATTAACACACTCACATTTGTTAAGCTACACACCCTTTAAAACATATTTTATTATGCATGTAATTGAACATCGAATGCATTCCTTGGAATGGTCTTTGTGCACTGTTTTTTTTTTTTTTTGTATACAACAGGCTTTACATTCCCCTCATACACTCTTAAAGGTTATTTAATAAATAAATGAATAAATAAATAAATAAATAAATAAATGACGTGTTTAGCTTTTTGGAGCACATGTTGAGAAAGAAAAAAAAACTTGATTTCCATTATTTATGGACACAGAGACACTGTGTGGGGAAAAAATGCCTTTGGTTATATGTACATTAATTACAGTTTAAAGTTATTATCAAGACTGAAGAGCACATCTGGATCATCAATGTGTATCTTCATACTGTTATACATGTTTCAGGATCACTCATGTGCCTTTTTAAAGCTTTAAGCTAAATGCATGTACTGTAAATTGCTAAATGCAATAACACGCATGATCGAGGTAGCCTACTAATCAAGAGTAGTGGTACTAAAGGGGTGTCTATAGTCTGGTATCTTATTTTTTTTTTAAATGTTGAGTGTAGTGTAGTTATTTTTGGAATGATTTTTTCTTTTTTTATCTCAATATTTTGTAGATACGAGAAGTTTTTAGCATTTCTTTTTGTAGATATTATGTGCATTTCACCTTTTTTATGTAAAATTACTGTTTTGCTGGTTGTATATCGTGATGCATAAGGTGTATCATGGACGTTCCTTTAGAAAGAGGTATATATATTCTTCATCTCTCCCAGCACTAGTTTTAACCCAGCTTATTAAACAACCTAACCTCATCTAAATATGTGCTTTACTGCATAATTAATTATTGTTTTACCACACTATTGTTTTGTTTTCCATCAAATATTATTATATATTATTATATTTCTTACTTTTTTCTACCTTTTTCTATCTTGCTCTTTTGCTGAAAGTTATGTTGCACGATTCTAATGATAAGTGATCTGGGATGTTCATCAGCCCCATATCAATCAAGACATGCTTGACATGCCACTAAAGAGGGACACTGATCAATCTGGCAACCTGCGTGGGAGTTTACACTGCCTACAAAACTATTAACCATGTTAGTGTGGGAGCAGGAGCTTGCGGCTGTCAGTCTGATCTTTGTTTTGTGAAAACCGCTTAATCGTGGCAGTTTGTTGCCTTTTATTTCTTAATGTCACTCGATGTGATGAAATGTCACATGATGTGATCTAGCTGAACACTGAGCTAGATCCTGAACAATGTGGAGTAGTAATGCATTTGTGAATAATTGAAGGAGACTGATTTATGACAGACTCGCAACACCCTGCTGTGTAATAACTGACAACTATACGTGATCCTGAGCAAACATTTGGTGCAATTCTAATCCTGGGATTAGTAAAAACCTGCACAGTGTTTTCCAGAATTAGGTCAGACTATGTGGGTGGTTTGTGTGTGTGTGTGTGTGTGTGTGAGTGTACTTTCTGTGTGTTTTGCTGTTTGCTTAGTGTGTTATTGTTTTTAGATTCCATCCATAAATGGACCGATTT
>JAAGKR010003210.1:45869-78428 GCA_011419295.1 Clarias macrocephalus
ATCAAAGAGGAGGTTACATAATAACATTGTTGGTGTGATGTTTGTTTTAACTCTGCAGAGGAAGACCAACCAATCCATCTATCAATCAGTACATCGATCAACACAAACACAACTATTTACAAATTTTCCAATATGACTTGCAGCACTGGAGCAAAAATAAACAAAATCATAGAAATAGGAAATAAAGGGTGTTACCATAAACTGGGAAAAAATGTGTAGCAAATAATCACTAAACCTTGTATAAAATTTCATTTCTTTATTAACACACTCACATTTGTTAAGCTACACACCCTTTAAAACATATTTTATTATGCATGTAATTGAACATCGAATGCATTCCTTGGAATGGTCTTTGTGCACTGGGTTTTTTTTTGTTGTTTTTTTGTTTTGTTTTTTTGTATACAACAGGCTTTACATTCCCCTCATACACTCTTAAAGGTTATTTAATAAATAAATGAATAAATAAATAAATAAATAACGTGTTTAGCTTTTTGGAGCACATGTTGAGAAAGAAAAAAAAAACTTGATTTCCATTATTTATGGACACAGAGACACTGTGTGGGGAAAAAATGCCTTTGGTTATATGTACATTAATTACAGTTTAAAGTTATTATCAAGACTGAAGAGCACATCTGGATCATCAATGTGTATCTTCATACTGTTATACATGTTTCAGGATCACTCATGTGCCTTTTTAAAGCTTTAAGCTAAATGCATGTACTGTAAATTGCTAAATGCAATAACACGCATGATCGAGGTAGCCTACTAATCAAGAGTAGTGGTACTAAAGGGGTGTCTATAGTCTGGTATCTTATTTTTTTTTAAATGTTGAGTGTAGTGTAGTTATTTTTGGAATGGTTTTTTCTTTTTTTATCTCAATATTTTGTAGATACGAGAAGTTTTTAGCATTTCTTTTTGTAGATATTATGTGCATTTCACCTTTTTTTATGTAAAATTACTGTTTTGCTGGTTGTATATCGTGATGCATAAGGTGTATCATGGACGTTCCTTTAGAAAGAGGTATATATATTCTTCATCTCTCCCAGCACTAGTTTTAACCCAGCTTATTAAACAACCTAACCTCATCTAAATATGTGCTTTACTGCATAATTAATTATTGTTTTACCACACTATTGTTTTGTTTTCCATCAAATATTATTATATATTATTATATTTCTTACTTTTTTCTACCTTTTTCTATCTTGCTCTTTTGCTGAAAGTTATGTTGCACGATTCTAATGATAAGTGATCTGGGATGTTCATCAGCCCCATATCAATCAAGACATGCTTGACATGCCACTAAAGAGGGACACTGATCAATCTGGCAACCTGCGTGGGAGTTTACACTGCCTACAAAACTATTAACCATGTTAGTGTGGGAGCAGGAGCTTGCGGCTGTCAGTCTGATCTGATCTGTTTTGTGAAAACCGCTTAATCGTGGCAGTTTGTTGCCTTTTATTTCTTAATGTCACTCGATGTGATGAAATGTCACATGATGTGATCTAGCTGAACACTGAGCTAGATCCTGAACAATGTGGAGTAGTAATGCATTTGTGAATAATTGAAGGAGACTGATTTATGACAGACTCGCAACACCCTGCTGTGTAATAACTGACAACTATACGTGATCCTGAGCAAACATTTGGTGCAATTCTAATCCTGGGATTAGTAAAAACCTGCACAGTGTTTTCCAGAATTAGGTCAGACTATGTGGGTGGTTTGTGTGTGTGTGTGTGTGTGTGTGAGTGTACTTTCTGTGTGTTTTGCTGTTTGCTTAGTGTGTTATTGTTTTTAGATTCCATCCATAAATGGACCGATTTCCTGTCTTCCACGGGGTTCAAGTTTTCTTTTAAGTGCCTTGATTTCCTCCTCACAATCTTTCATAGATTCTGCATTTTCACAGTATGTGCATAGAACGCAACCCAGGACAAATAATCAAAATAATCAAAGTATCTTTTCTGTAAACCTTTAACAGAGATTATATATTGTGTAGATATATTATGTATTTAGCAATGATGCAAAACAATTATATTTCTTCTGAAGGAAAAATGAATTAATAAACTAAACTGAAATCAATAATGTGACCCCATAACTATTCAAAAATTGGGCTCAACTATTTTTAGAGCATTTTTTATTTAAACATTCTGCTTATAGATAATTTTTTTAATTGTCATTAAAAACAACATTCATTCCAGCATTACTTGTTTTTGAGTTATTGAGGTTTGGATTAAAGCCATACAAAAGATAAAGCTAATAAGAACTGCATTACCATAATAATAAATGACAAATATTTGGAAATGGTTATAATTTTAATAAAGCTATTAAGAATTAGACCTTCTGGCCATGCTTCATGCACTCCACCTTCAAAGTCACTAAGTCACAATTGCAGTTTATACTTCTTTTAGGTCCATAAAATCTCATTACTAAGATAACTAGATGATCGGAATTTTCTGACATTCCCATATACACCGATCAGCCATAACATTATGACCACCAGTGCCTGGACTGCACTAGACCATCAACAGCAGATCCGTTAAGTTCTGTAAGTTGTGAGGTGGGGTCTCCAAGGATCAGATCATTTTTTTTTCCAGAACATCCCACAGATCTTGCAGTGTGTCAGGGTGCGACATATTCTGCTGAAAGAGGCCACTGCCATCAGTGAACACTGCTTCCATGAAGGAATGTACTTGGTCGATGTTTAGGCAGGTGGTACGTGTCAAAGTAACATCCACATGAATGGCAGGAGTCAAGGTTTTCCTGAAGAACATCACCCAGAGTATTACACAGCCTCTTCTTCCCATCCTGGTGCCACCTGTTTCCCATGGAAGCGACAGACACGCATCCAGGCATCAATATGATGTATCGATCAGAGGATGATCCATCAGACAGGGCACCTTCTATCCATTGCTTCGTGGTCCAGTTCTGATGTTCCATTGTAGGTGCCTTTGGTGGCAGACACGGGACAGCATGGGCACCCCGACCGGTCTACAGCTACACAGCCTCATACGCAACTAATTGGGATCTTTCAATAATTTGATCTGCAGTAGCTCTTCAATTGGCCAGCCTTTGCTCCATGCATGACTCTTGCATGTTGCATGTTGGTACTGTAGGTCCTGACCACTGCAGACATGGAACATCACCATTTGGCCCTTGTCAAAATCACTCACATCCTTAAGCTTGGCCATTTTTCTGCTTTCGAACATCAACTTCAGGGACAGATGGTTCACTTGCTGCCTAATTTAGCCCAGCCACTTCCAGGTGCCACTAGTCATAATGTTATGACTGATTGGGGTTCAGCAGTCACAAATAGATATTTTCCCCATGTTTCAGAATTTTACAGTGCTGAGTAATAATTATATAAGAAAGTAATAAGATAAGTAAACCATGCAACACTTTCAGACCTTTTGCAGTATCATTAAATGTTGTGGAAGGTCAACTACTGACATTACAGCAGCTACTGTACTGTAACACCTGCTTGCATACTGGCCTTTCTTAGAAAATGAGTAACAATAACAATATGACAACATCAACAAAACACCTTTTATCATACTATAAACCTTGGACTGTGTAGATCTCACAAGTCCCTGTGAATGAGGTGCAGACTGAGCCTTTATCTGAGCGGCTTTTATAGCAAATAAATCAGCACCTTCTGACCGGACAGTAGCGACGGGAATCTCCGGGAGCAGCCGATACGATGTCATCACGATACTTAGATGTCAGTTTGATTTGTTTTGCGATTCTTTATCAAGATTTTATAAATATCACAATTCCGCATAACATTTTTAAAATTGTTTTTGTTATAATTCTAAACAAACAATTAGCGTCTGTGCTGCCTGCCAGATCTTAGAATTATAGAGGAACAACAGAAATGTACCACCACAAATGCAAAAATCTATCAATTAAATATATTATAAGAACAAATCAATTTTGAAGTTCATTAAATGAAAGAATCGCGATATGTAAATGAATTGATTCCCCCCTCCCCCATTTCTACCAATTCCTCAATTCAACACCAGTGTGTACATTCTAATCTACTCTATATAGTGTCTTCCCTGAAGCTAAAATTGCTTTAAAAGGGATTAAAAATAACCAAGAATGTTAACTTTTTGTTAAACGAGTAGTTCAGTAGTGTAAATAAACTTTATTTGCTAGCAGGCAGAATTTTGAATATGATGACATACATGCATGTCAGATGTTCTGTGTTTTTTTATGTAAATGGAAACAGGTTTTTGTCACCGGTTCACTTTGTAGCTGGTTTGTTTTGAATGGGGTTGTTCAAGTACTTGAAAGATTTCTGTGCAGTACTGACCTGAACAGACCTGAAACTTGTTGCAAAGTATTTTTATGATGTTGTGTGTGCGGCATAAGTATTTTTATCTTATTATATTTCTATTATAAAACTGAGCGTGACGTAACCCCATACGTGGCCAGTTACCCGCCTGTTCATGTGATTATGACAGTATTTATGGCATAAAAACATCACGTTGGATCACGTTAAATCATTTTCGAGCTTTTGCATGACTCTTTGCTTCCCTGCACATCTCCAGCTTCGTGTCTGCTTATGATTAGGTATGTGCCTTGTGTCATTCTGATGAACCAGTTGCTCTGGGTGTTTCTGTTTACTGCCATGGAGGGAAGGGAGTGGATCGTACAGATGACATGCTGTGGAACTAGAAGCGTTTCACATCTGGAACTTTTACTTTTGTCGAAGGAAACTCAAGTGCGACGTACAGCTCACGGTGGATATATTTCATTTCCAGGGGTTTCCAGGAAACAAGAGAGAAGAAGTGTATCGCCAGAGCGTCGACTGAGTGCCTCCAAACCGCTAAGAGTAAGGAAACTGATTCAGTTCTATCACATTGCGTGATTGATTGTTTAATAAGCTGTAAAAAAAACAACAACTTTACTTTATCAGATGTGGTCTGTAAGATTTACTGTATGTATACTCGATGTCTGTGTAATCCATCAAAGCTTGTATTCGCAAGTGCAGCACAAAAGAAGGAAAACATGCTTTCTGCCAATTAATTATAATTTTCTTCCCCAGTGAGGATTTTTTTAAAAGCAAACAGCGTACATAGATATTAACAACAATCTTATCTTAACAACACGTTTCAATCAGATTACGTCAAATAGACCTAGTTTAAGATTGCAGCACGCAGAACTATTTAATAAATCCAAGTATTTAAACATGTACTAGGATCATAGAATTTTATTTATATGGTTGGTGTTATTAGAATATTCAGTACTGAACTTTCCATTAGATAATATTGCAAAATGCAAATTTGAAGCAAATTGTATCCTATACTTTTCCAAGTTTTGCGACCTACATTTGCAACATACAGTACAGACCAAAAGTTTGGACACCCCTTCTCATTCAGCGAGTTTTCTTTCTTGTGTTCTTTCTTGTGTTCTTTAGCCCAAACGCGTCTCTTCTGCTTGTCGCCTGTCCTTAGCAGTGGTTTCCTAGCAGATCTTCTACCATGAAGGCCTGATTCACACAGTCTCCTCTTAACAGTTGTTCTAGAGACGTGTCTGCTGCTAGAACTCTGTGTGCCATTGACCTGCTCTCTGATCTGAGCTGCTGTTAACCTGCGATTTCTTTGTAGCGCTTGATGGTTTCTGTGACTGCACTTGGGGACACTTTCAAAGTTTTCCCAATTTTTCGGACTGACTGACCTTCATTTCTTAAAGTAATGATGGCGACTCGTTTTTCTTCACTTAGCTGCTTTTTTTCTTTCCATAATACAAATTCAACCTCTTTGAATGAGAAGGTGGGTCCAAACTCTTGGTCTGTACTGTATATTGATATTTTTAAATTCGCACTTACAACCAAGGACAAAATGAGGAAATCAAAGTCTTTCAGTTTATACCATCCAGCCATGTAAAGAGTTTTATAGATGCACATTTACATCTCACCATAATGTATCAAAAATAATAGCAACCCAAACCTTTATATGTTCCTTCAAGAATGAAATGTAAGTACATGTATTATAATTTCACTTATAACAACCTCTAAAAAGGTTTGCATTTATATATACAGCCAAAACAAATGTATACACACTTCAGGAAAAGAACAATAGTATGATGGATATTTTATTAATATGATATGAATAATATTATCATATTATTATCATAATATGAAATTCAAATTCAAATTTTATTTGTCACATACACAGTCATACACAGTACGATATGCAGTGAAATGCTTAGACGACCGACGGTGACCTTAGAATAAAAGACTATTAATATATATATAAAGAAAATCGAAGTAGATGTAACTAAGAATAAAATATCTGTACATCACATTATCATAAGATATCGCAATAAATTTAGTATTCGAATATTTATACATATATACGCTTTTCTTTTTCTGACGTATGTATACATTTTGGCTGACTATATATACATATTGCTAGGCTTAAGGTTTAAATGCGGATTAGGGCCACCATAAAAATATTCTGACTTCTCATAATTCTGATTAAGAGACCGAAGACTGAACTCTGAGGAAAAAAGTGAGAATTCTGAAATTAAAGAATTTTGATATTAAAGATTTTTTATTGATTTTTATTTATATAGAATTTATTTCTATCATTTATTTATTTTGATTTATTTATTTATTTATAGATCAGATTTCTGAATTTCAATCCTTGTCCATGTTGTTGCTGATCAGATCTGCAGATCAGGCGGAGAACACTTCTGAGAAGCAAAGGCGAGTGGGTGAGCGCGCCGGAGAGTCAGGACGAGTGTCGCGGTCAGTCCCGCTTCACGTCATCCTTTTTACTGAGGTTCCCGTCTGCAAAGGGAGAGAATTACCGGGCAAACATCCGCCTCGCTACAAAGCTAAGAATTAATGATCTGTGAGTCTGCGTAACTTCAACTTTCTCTTTTGACCTTTTAACCCTTTTACACGCTGCATCAAAAATAGTCGCACTTCATATCCAGGCAACTGGGGTAATGATTATCTCAAGCTCCAACGCCACGCCTGATCGAGCCTTTAACAGCAGGTGGACCTCGCCCTCTTAGTAAATGCTGTAAGACAATTAAATACCATTCATACTTTCTGCCTATTGATGTGTTTATTATGGCCCGGACTTGATCATTGTGTGTCAATCATAGAAGCCCTTGTTGTAGTCGAAGATGTTATTAAGGGCTCTTTTTGTATGTATCTGGATCTGACCTGAAATAGCAGCATGTCATGCCCTAATGGGTGTGTGTGTGTGTGTGTGTGTGTGTGTGTGTGTGTGTGTGTGTGTGTGTGTGTCTAAGAAGTACTGTATTGCTCACATGCAGCGCAAGGCGTTATTAACCAGGGCACGGTGAGGTAAAAGGGTGTGGCAGCATTTCATGAACATGTTAAAACTCACCATTAAAATGTGAAATATGAACTGAGAAGGTTTGCTTAGCTGAATCAGATTTGGCCTTGCTTTGCTTTCTGCGGCCACACAGACCAAGCGAGCATGGCAATCCGAAAATGTTGCGTGTGAGTGTAAACATGTGTGTGTGTGTGTGTGTGTGTGTGTGTGTGTGTGTGTGTGTGTGTGTGTGTGTGTGTCTGCTAAAGAGTTTAAGCCCTGACCCCTCCCTGCTTGTCGGTCTTGTACTGACTGTTTATTTCTATAATACTTAGTCGCAGTGAGAAGGGCGGAATGTGGTTCATCTAGTTTGGCCTTGTTAACTTGCTACACATTTGCAAGGTATGAACACGGCCTTGGCTTTCTGGCCCATGAGAAACAGGCAGCTATGCACCAGTATTATGTTTTATGGCTCCCTTTTTTCCCATGCAGAAAAAATGGCCACAAGTTCAAGTCAATTTCAGGAACACACTAAATGTTCTGTATGTTATACAACGTAATATTGTCCACATTTTACTGGATTCCTGTTCACATCTTCAGGAAAAATGTGAAATTAGACATGCAGTAAGATTAATATTGAATTGACTTTTTGTGTGAATAACGATGGCGAATCTATTTTGGTAACGTCTATCGGTTGTGAGACACTTACCTGCCTAACCTCCTGGCAGAAACAACCATGTTTAGAAATAAAATATCCTATTAGAGGACTTAGTTAATGAAATCCATCCACCAATGTTTACTAAAGCATCAGTGAGGTATCAGGTGTCAAATGTTCAGGATGATCTTCGTTAAGTAGTTTCTTCAGTTCTTGGGCTGGGTGTAATAATTATTTTACTTTTTTGAAAAGATAAAAGTTGCAAATTCTCTTGTGGGTGCCAATAATTTTTGGAATTCTATGTGTGCTAAATGGCAATTTGTTAAATTATTATTTATTTATTCATGTTTTTTTTTATTTTTATATACAGGCACACAAAATCTGATGCAGGAACAAAGGTAGCTGATGGACATCCGGAGGTACAGTAGGCATTTACCCTAAAGATTTCTTTGCGATATAAATGTAAAATCTAGAGGAAAAAAAAAACTTGTTTAAATTTTTCTTGATGCATTTGCCCTAAGGCAACTTTGTAATATTTGCAATTCCAGCAGAATGATTGCTGTGTTAAGCTTAAGGCAACTTTTTTTAAACAGTCATATAGACATTTGTCATGTATAAACTTTGGTAATCTTATATTTCTTACATGTGTGTGTGTGTGTGTGTGTGTTTCACAACAGTTTGGTGAAAAGGATTTCCTTGTTGATACATTAAGAGAGCCAACTGGTAGAACAACTAAAGATGAGGATGTGTCAAAACCAAGTAAAGACACCATCTCTTCATGGGGAAACCATGTTGCGAATGCTGGACCCTCTGATGGAGTACAGCGTGGCTTAGACCTCTGTGATCGAGGTCATCCTGCAAATATCTGCGCACAGGGACACTCCGCAGGTTCTGAGCTTCGAGTCAGTGAGTGTGAAACCGCAGAGGGGCAATCAGGACTTAATTACCCTCTAGGACAGAATGCGGAAGGAAAGGTTTGTCACAGGACTCTAATCTCTTTGAGAGAGGATACTGGTTCAAAGGCTGATTCTGACTGCCAGGTCGATGCATGTTCTCCCTCGGCAATAAACCAGGCCTTATCGCTGCCCTCGTTTCCTGCTTCTCCTGGCAGCAATAATCCGAAATCAGATCTTATCAGTTCCAGTGCAGCGATGTTTACTTCTACCATAGTCTCTGTTCTTGCTCCTCATTGGAGCGGACGCCTTAGGAGGCACAAGCGAGGCTTTAGCGATGTTGGGCCAGATACCGCCCAAAGTGCAAACCAGTCTGCTTTGAGTCAAAATGAACAGCAGCAACGTTTCCCCCTCCAACAGATACAAGCACAGAGTGAACCAGTCAACGACTTCAGGTTCAGGGGATCAGCAGGAGCCAACAGGAGCTCTGATGAATGGCAAAACGAAAGCTTCTCATACCTCTCGGAATCAAAATCACAATTTTTGAAAACCACCTCAGTGAGAATGAACAGGCATGAAGAGGACCAAAGAACAGAATTTATGAGACCTATGCATGCGTCAGTGGACTCCCGTGAGGTGCCTAGATCTGCCATGTCACTTCAAGTCCACAGCTACAGAAGGATGGCCCAGTCAGTGGATCAGACAGAGCCCTTCTCTTCGTTAAGGTCTAGGCCAACAACAAGTACTTTGCTTTTGTCTTCCAGAAGAATTAATTCAAGAAAACCTATTCCTCAAGCCTTTCAAATGAACAGGCAGTTATCTGCATCTATCAGCTCTCTAAATTTACCAAGCAAAAGTATATTGAGGTCTTCCCAACCACAACTCAACCTTATTTCCTCAAACGATCCAGCCGAAGAGACACTTCTGAGAAAAAACTTTCTTGTCTCTTCTGACCAACTTTCAGTTACACACAAAACTCCAAACTGGGGAGAGAGGGACTTCTCAAGTAAGCACCGTTATTTAATCACTGGGAATTTTGACAAAGCTCCTCCTGCTACAGATCATACGACCAGGGAAAGGCTGTTTTCGAAGTATACCAGATTCAACCAATCAGAGACTCTCGAATCTGCTCCGGATCATGGAGCAGTTGACCGGAGGATCACTTCCACTAAAACTGTTCAGGATTTTAATAGCAAGATCTCAGAAAGATCTGGTACGATTTCTCCAAAGGAGAATGCAAGTAGTGTATTTGTTTTCCCACAACCTCTCCCAAACTTTCATTCTGATAGCATACTTAAGAGACAGATCAGCAAGATATCAATGACAAGCACAAACCGTGAACCTAGCACTTCTGTGCAGTCTCACATTATCAACAATATGAACACCTCAAGCATGACCAGCATTACGAACAGCTCAACTAGTCCCCGAACAATCCAGCCATTTGCCACCAGTCCCTCTGTCAGTTTAACTCCTGCACCCATGACGCAGGCTGACCAAAGCAATGTTCAGAACTCAAGCAAGCCTTCCTCGAGCCCTGTGAACTCTCTAAACATGAGAACATTTACTGAGAGTCTTAACCTCTCACCTCGAAAGGATTCTGTCGAAGAAATAAGTCCGTCCCATTTATGGTCAAATAGTCTGAACTCTACAAGGCAGGAAAACGCTTCAAATCAAAGCCCATTAGATGAGCAAAGTCCATCATCTACATCTGAGTTCAAGCCCAGAAGAGTTTGTATTCCGAGCATCTACACATACCTAAGGGAAACCAGTCCACCTAAAAGCACCCAGGCATCTCCAGCATTGGGCTCTCCTAGTCCTCAAAACTTATCTCTAAAGCAAATACAGGAAGAGAATAAAAATTCCGGGAAACTGCGATTCACTTTTGACTTAAACTCATTCGAATCACAAGATCCCCTTTTAAAACCTGACCCCAGTTCTACCAGTGCACCACAATCTCTGCCACCTGATCCTGTTAAAAAAACGGTGTCTCGTATTAGTCAATCCCCTTACTCCACCCTCATCTCTACAAGAGCAGCAGTTAAGAGCATTTCATCTCCACCTGTGGGGCAGCAACACAGTAGATCTTTATCTTATGGTAGTTCACCAGTAGATGCTAAGTCTCCAAAGGTTGGGAAAAGATCCTATACTTCTGTCATCAGAGACCGAATGAATCAAAGGAAATTATCGCTGGGAGAGCAAGTGGGAGCTACCAATATCCAGCCTGCAACAAAAACAGACTCCGTTTGTCAAGATCGCGTCTTGAAAAGCTCAACAGATGCGAAGTTCCCAGACTGTCAAACTAACACCTTAATCCCTACTGCTACACACCCAAAACAGACTGACATGAGCATTACTGTCATTAAAAATATCCCTCATGAGGAACATAATGGCATATTTCTGTCTCGGGGTGACAAAAATAACACTTATGCAAATGACACGTTGAATGCCAAAGATCTTTCTTTGTCATCAGGCCCATCCCGGGTCAGTGAGGAGATGCAAAAAGAAGGCCTAACAGGAACCGCACAAACAAATCGAACATTCCAGGAAAGTCAGAGTACTAACTCAAAGAAGAGCCTCTTTTCAATGAGAAGTAAGAAAGAGAATGTTTTGTCCTCATCTCCTTCAGCAAGCAAAGAGGGTTTGGCTGTCAAAAATAGTGAGATGACAGGAGTTAAAACCAAGAAAGTGGATCAAGTGCTAAATCGATTAAGGCAAACCTTTGGGGGCAAATTTTCAGAAGACAGTGACATGACAAATAAGAGAAAGACTAAAAAGGAGGAGGCTCTCAATATTAAGGCTTTTGAAAGTGTTAAGAAAGAAAAAGAAAGTCATGATCTGACTGTTACAAGACAGACGGAACCCGAAGAGGTTTTAGACGTGAAGACTTCTGAAAGAGCTCAGAAGATAGACAGAACAGTAAATCAGACTTTTAGGACGCAGGCTAAACCTGAAGAGGTTTCCGACAACAAGGCTTCAGATATAACTAGAAAACTTGACCGAACGGTTGATCTGACTGTCAGGATGCAGACAAAATCTGAAAAGGTTTTAAACATCAAGACTTCTGAAAGAACTAGGAACCCAGACCAAACAGTTGATCTGACTGTTAGGACGAGGACTAAACCTGAGGAGATTTCAGACAGCAAGACTTCTGAAAGAAATAGGAAACGAGACCAAACGGTTGATATGACCTTTAGGACGCAGACTAAACCTGAAAAGGTTTTAGTCATCATTGATTCTGAAAGAACTAAGAAACTAGACCCAATGATTGATTTGACTTTTAGGACACAGACTATACCTGAAAAGGTTTTAGACATCAAGGATTCTGAAAGAACTAGGAAGCTAGACCAAATGGGTGGTATGGCTTTTAAGACGCAGGCTAAACTTGAAGAGGTTTTGGAAAGAAAAGCTTCTGAAAGAACTAGGAAGCTAGACCAAATGGTTAATCTGACTTTTAGCACACAGAATGAACCCGAAGAGGTTTTAAACATAAAGGCTTCTGAAAGAACCAGAAAGCTAGACCAAACGGGTGATCTGACTTTTAGGACACGGACTAAGCCTGAAGAGGTTTTAGACAGCATGGCTTCTGAAAGGACTAGTATGCTAGACCAAACAGATGATTTGACAGTTAGAAGAAAGACTAACAATGAGACACACTTAGACGTTATGACTTCTAAAACCAGGAGAAAAGCAGAACAGAGGCTTTCTCCAATTCAAACTGTAAAATCTCCCAACTCGCCAAAAACCCCAATCACATTCATGACAGATCCTTGTGATTCTTCTAGCACCACATTAGATTTCAGACATGAAAAACGAGACACCTCGCCAAATAAGTACAATCACAAAAGACTAAAGGAGGAATGGAGAAATCAACCCCGTGGTAGACCCCTTAGCCCTAACTGGCTTGCACCGGACAATATCAACTTCTATGCGACACTGCCTCTGGGCAAAAGATCCAGACTTGGTCCTTCTCCAACACTTTCTCCATATGAATGCTTTTCAGAAGATGAACAAAGTGATAATGTGTTTTTCAGCAACGTCCTAACAAAGAGAAAAAACACTCTTGGTGAGGCGGAGAATGTTTCTCAACAAAACAACACTGTCAAAATTTCGGCGCAGAAGTTGTCAGGGGTAAAGTTGGCTTCACCCTGTGCTGATCTCAAGTATGGACTGCATCGTGGACGATCGGTCTCTGTTAGCAGTGTAGTTTCAGGGCGTCCGTCAGGTCCTGGACGAATCTCGACAGGATCGAGGCAAAGCAGCATCAGTGACTTGAGCAGCCTAGATGGCTTTGTGTCTAAGAGCCGACATTCAAGTGTGAACAGTCCAGTCGGCTCACCCGAGAACCAGATTTCCTATAAGGGACCTTCATCAGAGGGGCTTCTCAGGAGCCCGGATAACCTGGAGATCATCGCATTTCTGTGGGACATGGAAACAGATCCAACACCGCCCTCTTCGCCTCCGTATGCTCGGCGGATGTCCCAGGTCTCCAGCCCATCTTCAGCTAGCAGCTGGGCCTCGCCAGATAGCTCGTCTCCTCGCGGATTTCTGCCTTCCAGGACCTACAGGTCCACATTGTCTGCTTTCGAGGAGTCGGGTTCAGAGTCCACTACTGACGATGAGTACTATCTCAACAGCGATGATGACGATGAGAAAGAAACAGAACTTTAGTGGATAGCAAATGAAGTTGTGCATATTATTTGAATGGTTAAGGTTTTTCAATATGAATGTTTTGTAATGCTGTATGTGCACTTTGATCAGTCTTGCTCAGGAACATGTTATGTTATGCTCAGAATATGAATGTTATGATAATCATCTTTAAATCATAAGAAAATCTCTATCATGATCGGACGAGTGAATGTAATACAAAGAAAATCATCGCTTGATATCAACAAGCTGGAGCACTTCTCCATGCTCCTGTTTAAACTTGCCCTGGCTTGGTTAATTGCTTCAACCCATGGGTGCATTTGAACCCAGTTTCAGTTTGAGATTGTTATTGATAATCAATCGTGACCATTTCTTGCACTGTAGAAGCACAAATGATATTCAGGTTGTTTATTTTGTGAGATGTGTATAAGAAGCTTTTTTATCGATCATTGTACACCGGCTGCTCTTCTTATTGCATCAATCCTTAAAGCAGTGTAAATAATGAATCATTTTAATAAGAGCAGTAAAGATGAAAACAATATTTTTTTATTCGGAACCACGAATATATTTTCTCAACCTTGAGCTTTCTCAACTAGAATAAATGAAATCTAACGAAAATAAACCATGCTTGACATTTTTACAACAGTATTTTTTGCAATTTTTTTTCTACCAGAGCAGGACATGAAGTAGAATTTGTCATGTTTCAGATTGGTTTTAATTTCAAGTTGTAATTTTTTTATGTAAAATTATTTAACAAGGAAAAAATATCAATCTATATCGACCAGTATCGATAATTTTAATGTTTAAAGCACAATGCTTAAAGAAAAACATATTTGTATAGAATTCACTTCAATATCAGCATATCAATGAAAATTGTGTTTGAAAGGAAGATAAACAATAATAAATAAATAAAAAATCATAGAACATTTCCTTTCGAGAATAACATTGTGTAATTTGTTAATTTAACGCAAACTGGAGCATATATGTTCACTGCATAGATGAGGTCTGCAACCGGAAAATGTGAACACAGCGTTTCAACAAACCACTTTTTCCCTCTGGGTGTTTCTGTAAACGTGGTCTTGATATGATGTAAGAAAAAAATATTCATTTTGTTTAGATGAATGAAATGACATGATTTATTCAGTGTAATCTAGTAATCCAAAAGGGAGAAATGAAACACTTCTGCTGTTATATAAAAACAACTAACACATGGGGTGTGGCCGGATGTGAAGTGGGGTAACTAAGTCCATTTAATTTGTATTGCGGTTCTGTAAGAATAACGATCTTATAAATGATCTGATCTGATCTAAAACTATTTTTGCTTAATTTTAGATAGCTAATCATTTGCCAAAACAGGAGACGTTTAGTTCATGCCACCTACAGGACTATAGAGGAACTGCAACATTTTACCACTTCAAATGCAAAAATTATATATACAGTATACACAGAGTCAGCCAAAATATGCATACACACTTTAGGAAAAGAAAAATAATATGATGTACATTAATATAATATTAATAATACTATCATATTATTATTGATAATTATTATTACTAATTTAATATTAAAATATTTATACATATTTTTCGTTCAATCAATTTTGGAGTCAGAATGGCGATACATGAATTGCCACACTGAAGAATCGCAATACATAACTGAATGGATTTTTTTCCCCCACATTTACTTCATACTAGTTAATTCACAAAAAAAAAAAAAAAAAAAAAACAGTTGTTCAGACGGTTTACCAAGAGGCATAGGTTGCTAAGCAATACATTGAACAAAGATTAAGCTATTCCATGGCTAGATTGGAACATTGGTGTAAGTGTAATGTTTTATTTATTTAATACCTGCTGCATGAATATTATTTTGCTTAAATAATGTAATGGCATTAATAAGTGCAATTAAAATAACCTTAATACAGTATATTCTATATATAATAATGGCTTGTTTTGAATGTCTAAATCAGGGCCGTATTAATGTCACTATCGAACGTCATCGCAAACTGGACGGTGTTTTCAAAAGCGAAGGCCTCGCTGTAGAGTTAAAGCTACACACCCACCATGATAGACAGTTTAGTGCTGAGCCTGTGGGAAAGGAGTGGTGAGCAGGTCTATGCAGTAACTCAGTCATCATGAATGTCATTAATGAAGCCGAACAAAAACAGGCTGTGAGGACGTGCGTGTGTGTGTGCGTGTGTGTGTGTGTGTGTGTGTGTATTCAGAAGCTATCTTAACCACCACCAATGAGCTTTTTTGTTGCGTTGCTTTAGTGACGTTTGTTTGTTCCTCTCCAGTACACACGTGGAAAACAAGGGCTTGGCACAACTATTAGAGAAAATCATTGCATTTAAATGCACAGTGTATCGTTGTGTATTGCGAAGGGTGTGGATTGGATCAAACAGATTGAAGCTTCAATTTGATTGCTGATCCTGCCACCTGATATCACATCAAGGTAGCAACTTTTTTTTTTTTTTTTTTTTTTTAAATCAATAAAAGGTGAAGGTGTGTTTGGAGTGTACAGTACACTTGCATTTTCTCTGCGTTTGATGCGAGCTGCTGTGCAAATAGTGATGCCTTGTATTTGTGCTAATTTAACAGAAATAAGTAAATAGTATATCCTTCATGACATCTTTAATTCTTTTATCATTATTTGTTAATGCGTCTAAGAACCTAATATAACCGTAAAAAAAAAAGATTTTCTATTTTTTCATCCTTTTAAAATGAAGTGTAGTAAGGATACGTGGAATGTACTTTTACACTGTTGTTATTGCTGTAATTACGATGTAATAAATTTTTTGATAAGTTTGTACGTTGTTTTTGTCTCTTTGGTGTGATTTGTGTTTTAATATTATGGCCACGTTCATACAGGCATGCAGACGGGAAAGATGAAATGCTCATATCTCTTTAGCAGGTATGTCGAAAGCAGTGAGTGAGTTTCTCTTTACAATACCTCAATGATGAGATGAAACCTACAATCTGGGTTTTATTATTCATGTTCAAATATTTTCATTCTTACGACACAGTGCTTTTGTTGATTACAAAATTAGTGATTCTGATTGGTCAGAAGGTGTTGAATAATTTGTTATAACGGCAGCTCTGACAGAAGTGCATTCGTGTACGGTGCTGTTTCTATGGTAACGCTGGGAGTCTGTCATTGTCGATATGGCGAGGTTCTCTGTAAGAAGGTGTTTATTTAACGTTTACAGAAGGAGTGCTTTGTAACAATCAGCTATAAATCTGTAGGTTTTACAAGCTAAAGTTTTGTAAAGATCCAGTTGAATGACAAGTGGCTGGTGATGGAAATACTGTTTAGAGCTGATTAAATGTGGAATTTCAAGAACCTTCCGAAATTTAGTTGTGTAGAGTTTGCATGTTTCCCCGAGCTAGCTGGGTTTCCTCCTGGTACTCCGGTTTTCTCACAAAGTCCAAATACATGCATTGTAGCCTGATTGACAGATTGACAGTTGGAATCATTTAGACGTCATTACATTACATTACAAAAGAATGTGGTGAGTAAAACACTGGCAGAAGTTTCATCTCTAGATCCCAATGAATCAAAGGTTCTGTGAAAATACACGACTTGCCAGATTCGAAATTGCCATGACCTAATCTGCAGCTTGTCCTGGCCTAACGGATAAAGACAGAGATTATCTGTAATTACGCTCATTTCCTAATCATACAGTACGTCTGCAAAGGGAACACAAAGAATAATCATCTGTGATCTCAGACTGCTTTATTTACACAACAGGGCTTTCACTCCCACTCCACTTATGGGGGTTAAAGAGGGAGAAGATAAAGTGCTGAAGTCAACACAGGACCGCTTGTATGACCGGGCAGCCAGAGTCATCCAAAGAACATGGAGGAGGCATGCAGTTAGTCACTTTCACATTACACACACCTGCATTTTATTTCCTTTGTATGCTTCTAGTACCACTAAACCAGTTTGTGTGTTTTTGTTATCGTCTTTCTTAGAACATTGTTGTTTTCAAATATTTCAAGAATCTCGTGACCTTCAGGAATCAAGGCGATCCACGTCTCCTGCTCAAATATGTCAATCCCAGAGAGGTAACTCAACTGGAATAAGATACAGTAGGTGGATAGGTTACTATAACCAGTGCAGGCATACACATCTAAAGCTTAAGACGGGATCATAAACAGGGACAGGAAGAAGATCGACAAACAGAGGATCACATGTAACAGCAATGTCCAAGGAGATCAGCAAACAGAACAGGGTCAAATATCCAAACATGTGAAAACTACATTTATGGCACTTGTTACACCCTCGTTAAGAGCAACTCATATTTTTTTCAACTTATCCGAGCAGGTTAACGGCCAACAGCGGCAACGTGGTGGTGCCAAGAGACCTCGCGTCCATTTGTCCAATACCTTAACCACTGTGCTACCTCTGATGCCTGTAACTAAGGCGTGGTAAAGTCAGACATGAGCTTCTGAGCTAATAATTCTCATATACAGTGAATTCAAAGTCTGTTCAAATAGAGTGTAGCTGATTAGCACCAGGTATGTATAGAATGATTAGAGCTCAGGGAAGTGTGAGCGCGACTGTGTACTGCAGTAAATACTAAATACTGTAAGCATATGCTTGTTACAGTTCTGTATATATAAAAACTATAAATTGCATTGCAACTTATGTTTTAAATATTAAAAACAGAACAAAAAACAGAATCAAGTCTATATTTCACTTGATTGGCCAAGTTAATAAAGGTGGAGCAATTTGAAAATAGAAAGGAAAAGCTGGTACTGTATAAGTATCCGGAATAACCTGCTGCCACTGTTGTGCAAGTCAAAGTGAATAAAAGCTTGTATTGTGGTTCCATTATGTTTGCACAGTATATATAGCGTACTGCATAATGGAGATTCCATACTGCATATTCCCAGCAATGTGATGCTTAATATGATGCATATTTGTAATATGAAATGATACATACAGTAGCTAATCTGCTATATATATTAAATGTGCATGTTTTGGAACGCATTTCAGGATTTTTTTGGTCATAAAAATGAGAAAACCCTTGCGCCCGTCTGAATGCCACTGCACACGTTATGTCTTTATTTTTTTTCAATGGCCTGATTTATACTGATCTTTTTGTCTTAGGCTGATCTTTTGGATGCTGCTGCAGGAGTCTACATACGATTCAGACTGGGTGGAGTACGTTACACTACATGGAGTGTGTATGCAGATTTAATTGATTGCATTCCAGAGGATTACTTCCCCTTTACCAGACTTACTCTTTCATTCCAGACAAGCTTTCCCCCTAATATCTACTATAAAATCTTCACACACCGGCCAATCGTGGACATGTGTGCCAACAGCCCCAAAGACTACACACATGCCGGGCAGAAGAGAGCCGTCGCACAGCAGGTTCATAACGGCCTGCCGCTGGTGCCGGATGACCGTTCGGGTTGGTACCGGCGGGTGGAGAACAATGGCTGGAGGCTGCTCTCTGGCAAGGTGGATAAGACAAAATAAAAAAGTCCGGAATTTCCTAAAGGGGCAGTAAATGAAATGTTTGTTATAAATGCATAGGTTCTGATCATCCTGGTCCCGGAGAACGCCTAATCTGCTTATTAACATACCGTAATTAATTAGGTGTGTTACCTTAGGCCAAGCCTGTATTTGTCAGGTATATATTACTGCACAAAACCAGGGCTGACCTGTAGTTAAATTTAGTAATGTACTGTATACAAACAATTTTTTAAAATTGTTTACATTCTGCAAAACTATGATTCATCATCCAGTAACTCACTCATCATCTATACCGCTTTATCCTGTATACAAGGTCGCAAGGGGCCTGGAGCCTATCCCAGGAGACTTAGGGCATTGGTACACCATGGACAGCGTGCCATCGCAGGGCTCACACATACAGTACACACACAACAGGCAATTTGGGTTAGCCAATTAGCCTAATCTGCATGTCTTTAGACTGTGAGGAAACCGAAGTACCCGGAGGAAACCCACCAAGCACGAGGAGAACATGCAAACTCTTTGCACACAGAGGTGGGACTCGAACCCGGCTGGGACTCGAACCCGGACCCTGGAGGTGCAAGGTGACAGTGCTAACCACTAAGCCAACATGCCACCATCCAGTAACTCTACACTTAAAAATAAGAACACTAAGGTCATTTAAGGTGAAAGTTTCATTTAAGGTGAAATTATTCTGTACTTTTTGGCATTGGTCTCACATGATTAATTAAAAATTCTATGTTCTCGAGAACCCTGCAATTGAGGGGTTTACTTTCATAGAAGGGGCCCATAACCATTTAGAGCCTCTTGAGTGAGGAATGGAAATGTGCAAACATTAAAGGAGCCACATGTAATTCTTTAGTTTTTATTTTTATTTTTTTAGAATTTGATAACCAGGTCATTTTAATAATACTTCAGGAATACTCAGCGTATAGTGTGTCTGATCCAGAAATCCAAACAGGCTAAATCAAAGCTGCTCAGATCTGCCACTTTTCCTTAAAAGGCATTCCATGAGGCATACAAATCATTACCCGAGCAGAACAAAATATAAAGGCTGATCAGTGTTTTAACTAAAAATTATATTTTACGTCACAGGCACTAGAAGGTTCTTTAAAAATAGCAAACTGCCCCTTTAATAATTAGTGTGTGCTGTGCATAATTTCAATTTCTATATGTTTTCTGTTGAAAGTTTTGCCTTCTTGGCGACCCCATTACTCAAGACACGAGTTGCAAGAGAACAGATTTTCACCACTGCAAACTCACTCGACGGCAAGATGCAGAGAGGAAGAGGAAAATCCGAAAAATTGAGTGGATGAGAAAAATGTGAGAGTGCCCCAGGATGACATGGCTGCGTCTAGCGTTGCACCTACAGGTCTAAAGCCTGAAGCTTTATTTTGTAATAATTTGAGCCTTGGTGATAATGTTGATACTTGTTCACTGGTGTGCAGGTATGATGAAGGAGCTCTGCACACTCACACTGAGCACAGAGACACGGCGGTGGTAGACCTGGTGGAGAATTCAGCCAAGGGTGTGACGTGTGCGCTTGAGCAGCTGGGACCTGATGCCATGCTAGACTGGGAGGTAGATGAGCTGATCGAGTGGACCAGTGCTCTCGACTTTGACGAGTAATTCAATTATAATATATAAGCGGGCAAAACGTGGAGACATTTCATTCTATTACATTTACTTTAGTACTGAGGTTGAAAATAAATTAGTACGAGCACAGCATTATGGTTTGTGATATTCCACCTAGAAACATTAGGGTGTGCAAACTTTTGCATTCGCCTGTGTAATACTATTTTATTTAAACATGAATGCATTTTTATTTTCTCAGGTATATAAAAGAATGGAATCTTATGGGGACAAGTAAATCGTCCATGCTTCAGAAAGGTCATGGCAGCGGATTTATTTTCTTTCTATAGATTTCTTCAGATGTCTTACAGCAGCCTCTGCTGGTTAACTACTCACACATCCGTCTCTCTTTGTAGAAAAGCAGGAGGTCCTCTCGGCACTCGAACCTCTACAGTTCTCCCAGGGATCACAGGAAAAAATCGTGGACTCCTCCCTGCTCACGTCTCCAGCCTGAATCAGTCAGAATACTCAAGAAGTGCACATCATGTAATACAGTATCATAAGTGGTTTACTTTATTAGTCATGAGCAATATGGGAATTCCAATGAGCCTAATCTGCATGTCTATGGACAGTAGAAATAAACCCACTGAGGGGAGAGCATGCAAACTCCATGCACACAGACCTGACGTGAGAATCGAACCCAGGACCTGGTGGTGCAAGGCCGACAGTCCAAACCACTAAACCTCCATGCCGCCACTACGAACGATCGCTGATCAACATTGTTCACAACTATCAATCACTGATCACCATTGTTTACAGCAACAGAGTGCTGATCTCTATTGTTTATAAAAAACAATCACAACAAATTGCTGATCATTATGGTTCACAACAACTAATCACTGATCACTACAAACAACTGCTTATCATTAATGTTCACGACAACCAGTTGCTGATAAAAAATTGTTCATAACAACCAATGATTCACAGCAGTTAAGGTGAAATAATCCATCCATTTCTTTCTGAATATTTTTCTATTTTGGAAAAACTCTCATTCTTATTTATCAGTACAAATAATACCCTCTATCTTGATGGATGCAAATTAATTTATGATGTCATCTTATGCGTTCAAAGAAGTTCTAAGAGTGCACTAAAGACACATTTATAATAATTTTTTAAGCCCAATTTGTCCACTTTTACCTTTAGACATTTTATTTGTATGTCTACAAACTATTCTATGACAGTCCAGACGATGGCGCTATTGAATATATGATTATTGTTTTTTCTTTTTTTTTTATTCACAAACAGGAATGTTCTAAATTATTTCTCAAGTATCATAGAACACAATTCTCTACGTTAATCACTCATATTAGTATTATTAAACATAAATGTAAGACTTTTTGTTATATGGTTGTACATTTTTTCTTGTAACTGTCAAGAAACTTTTATGCTCTCCATGTGTATTTGTGTCAGTTACATTTGGTTTTATGTGCTGCTACAGTTGAAATGATTTTTCTTTGATCTCGGACTCTTTGGTCAGTAAAACTTGAAGCCTCTAACTGCTTTCCCGTGAAAAGAGAACAGACAGAAGTGCACTTTCACTCTTCTGGACCCTGAACTTTGTACCAGGAAGTGACTCTGCAGAAATCAGATTAGATTTACGGCACGCGTTCACTTTCAGCAGATTGCTTTATTCTTTGTGAATGACGATGGATGTTCGGAGGTATTTATTGCGCCTCGGCTGCTCAGGCTCATGTCCGTGCTCGCCGACGCTGGAGACTCTGCGCTTTCTTCACCTCCAGCACTTACTCACGGTGCCTTTTGAAGACCTCACCATCCACACCGGAGAGCGCGTGCGTCTCGAGCTCCCGCTGCTCTACGACAAAATCGTGTTAAAAAGACGCGGCGGGTTTTGCTACGAAAACAACGGGCTCTTCTCCTGGCTGCTGTCTCAGCTCGGCTTTAAAGTCGAGATCCTGTCTGCTCAGGTGAGGAATCGGTTCACCGGGGTTTTCGGACCTCCGTTTGACCACATGATCATGATGGTGACCCTGGACGGGGAGAGATGGCTCTGTGATGTGGGATTCGGTGCCGGCTTCCAGCTCCCTCTGTCCCTAGAGACGGAGAGTCCTCAGACTCTGAGTCATGGCCTGTACCGGGTTCGAGCTCACGGAAATGTGTTTTTTATGGAAGAGAGTGATGATGGTGCGTCATGGGTGGAGCAGTACAAGTTCAGCCTTCAGCCGTGTCAAAGAGAGGACTTTAGAGCCATGTGTGAGTATCATCAGAGCTCCATCAGCTCCATATTCTTCTGCAAGTCCCTCTGCACCCTCCTGCTACCAAGAGGAAGGATTACTCTAATGGGCCGCAAGATGATTACCACCCAGCTATCCGGTGAGCCTGGACTCCCAGTGAAGACCACCAAAACGGATCTTAGTGATGAAGAAATCACAGAGATCCTTAGGGAGAAGTTTGGAATAGTGCTGATGTCTACACTCATTAGTAAAGATACTGACATAGTGCCTCCACCAGTGAACTATTAAAGTGGCCAAGAAATATGTTGACAACTGATCATCAAACTCGTCACACCCATCAGTCTCACTTTTCTGTAATTATAAACTATAATCTTTTGTGAAGACTTTTCACATGTTGGGACGTCAAGGACGCTCCAGGTCCGGTTCATCCCAGAGGTGTTCAGTGGAGTTGAGTTCAGTCAGTGCTCAACCTTCAATCGGGCAAAGAACCACATTTGGTACCTGTCACTGCCAGTATCACTACCTCAAGATAAAACACATATTTGTAGAAAATAAGTGTTTTGTATTTTTTACACATATTTATGTTTAAATAAATTTGCCTTTAAATTTATCTGTACTTTTTATGTCTTTATATATACAGTTCACTTTTAGGAAAAATGATTACCATAGATAATAAGGAACCATATAGTGTATATGGTAACTTCACTGACTTTGATTTGTAATATAAAAATTACAACACTGAAACATTTTTTAAAAACATCATTATTATTAAGATGAAATATTTAAGAAATTGGAAAAAGTCTTGACATTTGAATTTCCAAGAATCTCAGTGAGATGCCCTGTAAAGGGTTAACACCTCATTTCTTTTTTGAGCTCGCTTTGTGGAACAGATTGAAAAGGTTTGAGCTTCTAAGGGTTAGTGAAAGAAAACTAATGTTACAGCATAGAAAGACATTATATTATCATATTATATGAAGTCCATTATGCTTCTAACAATGTGACAACAGTTGGGGCACAAAACACATATTTGTTTGATGGTCAGCTGTTCCCAAACTTTTAATCATACAGTGTAAAATGCATTATTACATGTGAATCTATACAATATATAACCAATACAATAAGTATATAATATGCATATAATAAGTAGAGAGACTGCTCTTGTTCTATAGTGTACAGTCTTCTCATAATAAGCCAACATGATACATCTCTGAAAGGTGTTGAATATTTAGATGTGAAGGGAAATTGACTGAAATTCCTGTTAATAACATATCTGGTAAATTTGGATATTTTTATTGGTTTAGGTATTTACTGTCATTCTCAAACACACAATACTGTTTATTTGTAGCATACATATTATTGCCATCACAAGGACAGGATTTAAAAAGGAACTTTCCAAATTTATCATGTTCTAGTTCAGTATGAACACATCAGACTTAGCAAAATTGATTGACCTATTTATTTATCTTCAGTAAGATGCAATATAAACAGATTTTATTATTTATTTTTCAGAGGGGCAGCAAACACAGGATTTAAATGAATAAATGTTGATTCCATTGGCCAATATGAACACACTAAGTGCACTAAATATAACTAAGATAATTTTTCATTGTGTAATAAATAAATGAAGTAATCACTGATAACTTGCTGTTGTATGAGATGGTATCAAAAAGTTTCAAGACTAGTTTTGAAACACACCAGCAGTTGGCAGCACAAGACTGTTCACATCGACACAGGGAGCACTGACTTTCACAAGTCATCTGCAATTTCGTCATGGACAGCAAGTTAGAGCAAATAGAAAATATGAAATTCTGCGAAACTCGACAAATCTGTCACAGAGACAACATTTGACATCACTCATTACAAGGTGTTTTGGGTGGCAAAAGAGCAGAAGAACATCACATCACCGAGCCCTGAAAATGACGAAACCATTCGGCAGCTTGTGCGTGGTGAGAATCGGAGAACAATCCACAACACTGCTGCCGTTGTCGGCGTGTCGTACAGAACAGTCCAGCCAATACTTACGTGTGATTTGAACATACGTCGTGTTGCTGCCAAGTTCGTCCCCAGGCTGCTGAACCAGGAACAGAGGGAGCATTGCATTGAAGTCTGGCAAGAACACCGTCAGTGTGCCATGGATGACACGTCCTTTATGGCGAGGATCATTACCAGTGACGAAACTTGGGTGTACAGGTACGAAGGACGAAGCAACAGTCTTCAGCGACTGGGGCCAGACTGTCAGCAACGAGTTCTACTGACAGGTTTTGAGGCGTCTGACACAGGACGTACGGACAGACCTTTGAGGCATGAATCTCGAAACTTTTTGATACCCCCCCCCCCCCCCTCCCGTTAATGAGAGGAATAAATCACCTGAGGAAGTGCAGTTATATGAAAACTATCCTCTCATGGTTAGAGCAGTTCTTTATGCTTTATGCTATTACACCACACTGTCGTTGATTATCGTCATATAAATTCATGCTCCCTAGTGTAATAAAATACAGACATTTACCTCAGAACATACTTGTTTGTTCAATGAGCACCATGGCTCTACAAGTGTCCTGTACTCATTACAACTTTTGTCATATCATTTGCTTTGAGTGGAGATTAATAAATAAATGTACAGTAGAAAAGGATTTAAAGGAAAATCAGAACAGACATTTTCATCCTAAAAACGGATTTTAAAAACGCGTTTGCAAAAATACCTCAGAGGAAACGTGTCTCCTTCGGGTTGCCGTAGAAACGGGTCCGTTTGAGTGGGAATGTTGAAAAGCTGCCGAAAATTAGTGAAGGTAAAATAAATATCATTAAATGTTTAATGTCATATTTTAAATAATCTGTTTTTTTTGGACCGAATAATTATTGTATAATCGTGACAGTCAGGATAAGACGCTGCGCGTTGTGGTGGAAGTGAAAGCTTGCTAAATGCTAACACAGAGCTCAGGCAGGAGAGAGAGACAGAGAGAGAGAGAGAGAGACGAGAGAAGGAGAGAGAGAGAGACAGAGAGAAGGAGAGAGAGAGAGACACAGAGAAGGAGAGAGAGAGAGAGAGAGAGAAGGAGAGAGAGACACAGAGAGAGGGAGAGGGAGAGAAGGAGAGAGAGAGACAGAGAGAGAGAGAAGGAGAGAGAGACACAGAGAGAGAGGGAGAGAAGGAGAGAGAGACACAGAGAGAGAGAGAGAAGGAGAGGGAGAGAAGGAGAGAGAGACACACACAGAAAGAAGGAGAGAGACAGAGAGAGAGAGAGAGAAGGAGAGGGAGAGAAGGAGAGAGAGAGAGACACAGAGAGAAGGAGAGAGAGACAGAGAGAGAGAAGGAGAGAGAGAGAAGGAGAGAGAGAGAGACAGAGAGGGAGAGAAGGAGAGAGAGACAGAGAGAGAGAGAGAAGGAGAGAGAGAGGGAGAGAGAGACACAGAGAGAGAGAGAGAAGGAGAGAGAGACACAGAGAGAGAGGGAGAGAAGGAGAGAGAGACACAGAGAGAGAGAGAAGGAGAGAGAGACACAGAGAGAGAGAAGGAGAGGGAGAGAAGGAGAGAGAGAGAAGGAGAGAGAGACACAGAGAGAGAGAGAAGGAGAGGGAGAGAAGGAGAGAGAGAGAGAGACACAGAGAGAAGGAGAGAGAGACACAGAGAGAGGGAGAGAAGGAGAGCTTACACAGAGCTGAACCTGCAGAAATACTCTACACACTGTGACATTATTCATTTATGCTTATATTATATCTATTACATTATTCAATTGTGGATTAATTAATGCTTAAAAAGTATTATGTGGCTCTAAGTGTTGAAAATAGAGCAAATATAGAGATAGAGAAAATAAATGTTAGTTATTGAACTGTTTAGTTTATCATTTTTATTTCTTTTTTTATTTTAAATAGAACAGATATACATTTACAAAATGATGAAGAAGTAGTAATAGTAGTAACAATAATAATAATAATAATAATAATAATAATAATAATAATAATAATCCACATTAAAATAATAATACAATACATTTACATTTAGGCATTTGGCAGATGCTTTTATCCAGAGCGACTTACAAAAAGAAAGAAAAAAAGCTCCCATTTTAGCCCATTGATGTACATTATTTGATTACATTTCATATTTACATTACATTACAGCATTTGGCAGATGCCCTTATCCAGAGTGACTTGCGTTTTTGTCTCATTATTCATCTGAGCTGTTGAGGGTTAAGGGCCTTGCACAAGGGCCCAACAGTGGCAACTTGGTGGTTGTGGGGTTTGGACCTGGGACCTTCCGAACTGTCGTCCAATGCCAATGCTTTCTTTTTAAGTTAAAGAAAAAGTTGCAACAGATTTATGTTGCAACCGATATGAATTTACAAAGTATGATGAAGATGGCAAAAATTAAATACACAAGATAAATTAACAATATATCAATTTAAAATGGGAAAAAAAATTATGTCAAACTTAACAAGAAAAAGCATTTATTATATAATATAATTATGTAATTAATATAATTAATACATTATTATTATTATAGATATTAATCTATAATAATAAGAAGAAGAAGAAGAATGTGTCATATATGTAATAATAATAATGTGTAATATAATAAATTTCAATTATATAATAAATGCATATTCTTGTTTAGTTTGTAATTCCTTTTTACTGTAAATTGAACAGATCTGAATTTGCTAAATGATGACAAAGATGCAGGAAATTTAAATGGTCGAGATAATAAAAAAAACAAGTATTATTATCATTATTGTATTCATTATTATTAAAATATTATAGAATTGTATATTATTATTAATAATATATTTTAAATTATACAATAAATAAATCTTATGTTAAATTTTTTTAAACAACAGAGATAAATTTAAAAATAATGAAAAAGATGGCAGAAATGTGCAAGATAAATAAAACAGTTATCTGTTATAATAATATAAATAATAAGAAGAATATATTAAAAACTAATAGGCTTATACATGTTCCTGTTATTTATTATTTAAAATGCCACATTAGGGAGGCAAAAGGTGCAATTTGGGTATTATTATTATGAAAAATTGCACTTCTGTATATAATAATTATAATTAATATTTAACATTTTAATATTCACAGTAATGCCATTTTCCCCACATTAACAAAATGCTACAAAAATTAAAACTTAAAATTTTTATGTTTATGATTATTCTCATATAAATCTCTGTGTAGATATGTACTGTATATTTTCCTCTTATTATCATGTTGAGATGTGTCACATCTAAATAAAAAATACATGCTGTCACAGTAGTCATGTATTATATTGTACTTTAATAATTTTCTTTGTTATTATTAATTTATTATCTAAAAGTGGTTGTGAGAAGGCAAATATATAAAATGTATCTTTTTTTACATATTAACAAGTGCACACAATATTCACAATGTAATCAATATCTTTATATTAATATTTATATGAGATGAGAAAGCACTTAACACATGAAATAAAAAAAAAAAACAGTTTATTATTTTATTAAAAATCCATAATAGACAAATGGAGAATCAGTCAAAAGATGGAACTGGTGTCTTAGCTGGCAATAACATGACAGTCTTAAAAGGTTAAAATTATGTTTACAGAACTAAAAAGTTATTGTTAATTATTTATTATCAATTAATTAATAATTCCTTCTCTTTGACCTGTAGGTGGCGCTGCCGCTGATGTTACCTGGCTCTCTGTCCCTCATGCCAGGACGGGTTTTCGCCGCCAGTGAGAATGAAGGAAGAGATTCCTCTCTGATTACAGATGAGGTGTGTGTGTGTGTGTGTGTGTGTTATAGCTGTTAAATATTTTCATCAGTATTAACTGTTGATGATCCATCCAGGTTTGAAGTTTGAGAGTGACATTTTAGGATCTTGGTGTGTGTTGTGTGTGTGTGTTTCAGCTCTCTCTGTATACCACCCCACACCCCCGAGGATGCTCCATGAAGCGGGAAGTTGGCCGTGTGGAGCAGAGTGTAGCGTCTCTAAGGAAATCAGCAGAGCCGTACGCAGCATGGTGGCAGGTACGAGTGAGCACTAAAGGGCAGTAGTGACACTGCTGGATATACGAGGGATGTTCAAGTCAAAGCTGGATTTTTGATTACAATGAATAACCCAGTTCTGAGAATAGAAACTTCCTTTATCTCTTTGTATAATCCCATGCTGAGCTAATGCACTTATACCAGCTTTTTACTAGTGCTTGGATTCTGTTAAGGTAGAAAATTTTCTCAGTACGACAGAGCCATGATCAGATTTTTCTGCTTTACGTCTGAAACTGTGGCCTTCCAGGAACTCTATTAATTGTCCAAACCTGTGGAATTGCTTGGCTAAGAGTATTATCATCCATACTGTGCTTAAATGTCAGTCGCTTGTACGCCTTCATTCACCAGAAACATCATCACAAATCCCGGTTTGACATGAACGACCCTGGTATTTTAAACTGAATTAAATAATGTGACAGTTAAACAAACAAAAAAAAAGATTTATAACATGTTTAGGTTTGCTTTTTAGGTTTCAGTATTGATTAGCTTCTTTTTCCTTCTTTTTAGCAAAAGACATCATACGTCCTGGATAAAACGGAGGTACCCTTCACAGCTTCTGCCAGAAATGCATTCCTCATGCACAGATGTCCTTTATAATTTACACATCTTTTCATGTTTTATGTTATTCAGGAATATTATAAGACCATGGAGCCGGGTATTAATACATCTGTACAGACTGGGAGAGGTGAGAAAGTTTCATCGATGCACAAAGAGATGTGTTATAAATGTGGCCACTGCTGTCACAGTGTGGTGTTGTTTATTATTTCAGACACTTACGAGTTTCTGATGAATCCCCCAGCCAAGTTTTACCCGAGTCTCGGGGCTATGGGGTTTTCTGCAATCCTTGGACTTTACCTTGCCAAAGGTATGTGTGAAATTTGTGCTTTTACTTTGATTTTTTATTTGTTAATAGTTAGTTATTAGTTCTTAGTGCTGTCATTTATTTCCATGGGTGGTTTTAAGGTGGCAGGGTAAAACGACTTCTCTTCCCCACTGCACTGATGACCGTGAGCGCCTCCATGTTCTACCCGCAGCACGCTGCCTCTCTGGCCAAGGCAAGTCTGATGTTCTGGTTTCTCCTTGATATAAGAGAAAATGAATTAGCGATATCAGGAACGAACATTTTATATAGCTGTAAATGGATACAAATTACATGATATAAAGCATACAGAGTGATTTTTAAATCCTTATTTAATTCTCTTTTTTTAATGGAAATACCAAATAGTCACCATCTCCTTTTAGAGGGAAAAGGTCTCGTCTAGCAATCTTAAGCATTTAGTTTATTACTTTATAGTTCCAGAAAAACAAAAGCCATTGATCATCCAGTGTTCAAACACATTTTTCCTTGTTGAAGATTCTTCTAAAGTTTTAACATTTATTGCTTTTTCAGGAGGCCAAAGAGCAGATATCTAGTTTGGCTTCGAAGACACGTGTACTTTTAGAGGATGTGTGGAAAGGAAAATCACCTGGCAAAGAGGTGAGTGCAGAAGGCATGACATTCTGCATGTGTGCTGTTTCCATCTCAGATTAATTCCTAATTTATTAAAAATGTAACAACACCATCTTGCTTCTAACTCCTATTCATCATCATCATAATCTTTAGTATTATGCATGAAATTCTCCTGTATGCTGGATTTGTATAATCTCTTTTCCTCTTTCTCCATCCAGAAATGAAGAGTCACAGAGCAAAGACATATGTATTAAGTATTAAGAATTGTACTAAGTATTAAGAAAAAGAAGGAGTTCCATCTGCAGGTTCTAAGAGACATGACGCTGTTTAATTTATTCCTCTCAGTTTTATACGTGTATATATAATCCAGTACTTCATATTCAGTACAGCAGTTCTCTACTAATGTTTAAACATTGTTATTGTTCCTTTGTATTATGTCACAGCATTCAGTTAGAATAAATTAATATAGTACAGTTTATATAAAATATATTATAGAACAGTTTTGTCTAGTTTACCCTGTTTACTCCTGATCCATGTGATCAGCCAGGACATGTTTCTTATACTGTGACGTTGGATGAAATTGATTTTAATTGAAATGCCTGCAAGGTGAATAATTCTCATTAATCAGTACAGATCTCGGGACACATAACTACAAAAGGTTTCATGAATTCAGTTAAATGTGTTTCAGTTTTTATTGTTAAAATTTAGTTTTTGTACAATATATTAACAGATTAGTTTATTTATGTACAGTATATTTATTTGATATGTATGATGTGTTCATTATAATCTCTCGAGAAACAATTGTACTTCATTGACTATATCTTAAGTTATAAGTTAAGCCTTTATTTATTTATCTTTTATACGTTCCTGCGATTTTTGCTGAATTGGCTTTTCTGTGGGATTGGAACGGTCTGTCTGGCTTCTGGCCCCCGTGAGCATGGATGACCCTTGGATTCCCCTGACCCGGTCACCTGTCCCGCGTATACAGTAGTTATGATCAATGTTGTTCAGATCACCAGTCAGTGGTTATAATGTCATGGCTTATCAGTGTACACTGAAAAAGTTTCTGTGTAAAAATGTCATTAAAAATCACCTCATCATAGTGGTCTCATTATTAACAAATACAACCTCAGACAAAGAGCAACATATAACTTTTTTTCACCATTATTAATTTAATTAAAATGAAGCTAAAAAGACACCAAACATCCCACCATGCTTCAGTAGCTTGCTGATCCACCTTTAGCTGCAATAACTTGAAGTAATATTTTTCTGTATGACTTCAGAATCTCATATTATTGTGGAGGAATTTTGGTCCATTGTTCTTTCTTGTTAACATTGGTCGGGTCCATTGATGCTTTTGGGTATTCTCTTATGGACAGCTCTCTTGTATTCTGAATTCTATATTGTTTCTAAATTGTTTAATAATCCTTTCCAGATTGATGTGTAGAAACCATTGCTTATGTCTTTACCTCTTTACCTTGTGTTTAGAGACACCTAAATACTCCAGACATGCAAATAGCCAAAACTCCCACGTCCCTCCCAGCATTCAGACTCCACCCTCTGAATGAGGACACCCTGCACAGGTATGCTTCACATCAGAGTCTCAAACAGTTCCTGCGGTTCAGATGAAGCGATTTACTGCTTGACAGAGTTTATATGTTTAGGTGGAAATCTCAGACAGCAAACACACTGAGAATCATATACATTGTGGGTTAATGCCATGATAATGTGTACAGAAAATATTTCTGTGGAACTTGTTTTTATCACAATACACTGTTTTAATCACATATAGAGTAAAGGATTGTAAAATATCAAATCACGATGATCATCAAAAGACCTCATGATACCAATATCACCAAAAAAAGTCCACACTGCTCACACCTACTACAGTACAGTGAATCACCAACGTTTATATGTGAGGAATAACTGTTGTAATATGTGGAACAGTAGAATGTAAAATTTCCATACGACCTGAAAAACAATATCTGGCTCTCAGCAGAACTCTACCTCGTTCCTTCTTCCTGTTTTCATTCCCTCCCTTTCACAAGTCAGCCTGGTGTCCTCCTGTCCAATCAGATAGCAGAGTTTAAAGTCTGCCCTTTGAATGAGGACGCCCTGCACAGGGACGCTCTGAGTCAGTGTCTCTGACAGTTTGTGTTCAGTTGAGATGAAGGAAAGAACGGTTTTCTCTCCAACGCCTCTTCATCTGATCTGTGACGGTCTCACAGTTAAAACCACAGTGGACATGTCCCACAGGTGTTGGTGAAGGTGATGGTGAAGAAGACAAACGATACCTCATGAGGA
>JAAGKR010003211.1:0-64654 GCA_011419295.1 Clarias macrocephalus
GGTTCTCATTTTGGTAACTGTTCTCATTCAAGGCTCTCATTTTCAGTCCAGTACCTGGTGATGCTGAATGCTGAGTGGTTGAAACAGACGAGAGGGGAAATGAGGTTGCTCCTGTAGCTGTTACATAAACAACCAATTATTTTTTTTGTATCGCCAGGGACTTTGCAGCCTGGTGCAATAAAACATTTGTTCCTATTTCTTTATTTTAATCTACCTCATATAATTAAATTTAATATGCAGAAATGAGGGGTGGCTCGACTTTTGCACAGTACCATATACACATAGCAAGTCTACCTCCTGGTATGCTTTTGTATGCAGGGAGGATAAGCACAGGAACCTAAACTCTGGATTAAACCAACAACACTTAAGCTGTGAGGTGGAAAATGCTACCTGTACACTGCCTACTGGCGGCACGGTGGCTTAGTGGTAACAAGGTCACCTCGCACCTTTAAGGTCAGCGAGGGAGGCATCTGTGTGCAGGGAGTTTGCATGTTCTGCCCATGCTTGATGGGTTTCCTCTGGGGGCGCCGGTTTCCACCCACAGTTCAAAGACATGCAGGTTCGGCTAATTGGCGTTCCCAAATTGCCCTTAGTGTGATTGACAATTGGACGTCAAGCTGACGTCTTAAGTAAATCCCACCGAAATGAGGGATATACCTCAAGGGTGGGGGGTGGGGGGGGGGTCACAATTGCTCGATGTGCCAGATGGCACATGGACGGACCATAATACCAAAAATATAATCACGTCTAACTTTGAAAATTTTTACATATATTTATTTTGTTTAATCCTTAAATATACTGTGTACTCAATTAACATCTTCATTAAATTAGTTTTTATTCCTAAATCAGATTGTGAATACAGTACTCGCTTTCAGACTTTACTCACTCTTGCTGTTGTCTTCCGTCTTGGCCTCCTGAGGTACAAAGTTCCACTCTTTGGGGATCTTGGTCAGTATGCTTTCAGGAAGCTTTTGTTGAAGCAAAGGCCCAGGTCGTTCTACACATGCCTGCATCATGCTCACCAAGTGCCCTAACAGGCTACGGATCGGTTGGAAGACGACGTCTCTGACACACTTAAACAGCACAGGCTCTGCTTTGACCGGATCTGTCAAAATACAAGTTCAGTTAGTTACAAAAAATTGTAAATTTGTGGTAAAATTTGATTTGTTCCCTTATGGCAGTCAGCAAGTGTCTGTTCGGTTCATTTAAGCTGACTTTAAATGGATTACACGGTTAATTGTAGATTTCACTTCAGCATAAACAAATACAATGGCTTAGATGTATTCAAATTAGTTAAGCCCATTATTTTCCATAAAACTTTAAATGAACTCAACAAGCCTGATGTCACTCAATAAATCATGAATATATGTGTGGCAGCATGGGAAATCCTGCCAGATGTTACTGTGGCGAAAATCTGGAAAGCAATCAAGAAATGAGGTTTTGGCCAAGACTTAATTTTCCTGCCAATAGTATACTTTGACATTTCTGACTTTTTATCAAAGCAATGTGCATTTTTTTCCCTTTTTAGTTACTTTGTGACCTTGCCACGGCATCTGCCTGCGAAGACCACACGAGGTTACAGAGCCAGTTTAAACAACCGAGCAGTAAAGTCCACCCAACGATTTTTAAAACTGCAAGTTAAGTGTGCTTTGCTCATGATTTAGACACGTTTTTGGATTGGAATGGGCTATTGTTGGTTGCCAAACACTACGTTATGGAAATTGCGATACTTGAAGGATTAAAGAGCGAAGAATTACTTTGATGACATTGGACCAATGTTAACTACAAGACCTAAGGATAAGGTCAAATAAATTACCCCAGTACAATGCCGCAAAAATGACTTCAAAACAACATTTAATAATTGCAATTCTTTTTATCACTCAACTGTAATACAGCAATGAAATGCCTTCACTGCTAACGGCAGTTTTTTTTTTTTTTTTTTCCCTTCCTGCAACGAAGCCAATGCCCTGAACAGGACTTGAACCCTGGTCTTGACCGTAATGCTAACCACTGGTCCACGAGGGAACCTGTTGCTGAGGTTAGTAAATGCATTTAGATTGCTTTGTCAAACAAAGAGAACCACAAAATTGCTTCTCCAAGTCAGAAAAATACTACGCAACTGCAACTTAAAAAAACATTAAATCAACTGAAAGGAAAAAACAAAATAACACTTAACGTCCAAGATCTATTCTGAGAAACTGAAACTTATGCATTAGGAACACCATGTTACACTACTGTAACGTAGGTACATAATGAGGCTATATGGGATACTGCAGTGTTCCTGTACTATATGGGTGTGACTTGCCTACATTATGAGCAATATCATTGACTGATTTTCCACCTTCAAGTTGTTTAAAAACCTTTTCTTCGCTCTCAGATCAATGCTACTCATTTGCGTCTTGCTGCTAGCACTGCGTTTGGAAACCATGATGCACTTTGTAGTAATATTTAAAGGAAAAAATAAGAATAATTAGAAATATAATGCTACAACAGTTAAGAGAAATACATAAGTCCTTTGTGTAAAAGAGACATTTGATGCACGCACAGTGTGAGGGCAGCTGTTGTATTCATCCCACCAGGATTTCTGAGCTCTATGATAAACTTAAAGAAACCATGGATGTGTGTATATACACTAAATTGGACATTAAGTGGGACAAATAAATAAATAAATAAATAAATGTTTGTTGAGGTTGTCTTTGCAACACTGTTCACGGGGGGTCATTTTTTTCCCATATTTCCCCAACATTACAACTTTCAAAATGTCCAACAACCTAATTACAACAATATGGCAACGCCGTCCAACTCCAGCTTCCTGCAATAATAAGCCTAATCAATTCAGCTTATAATCAGTGAGCAGCTGTCCAAATGTCAGCAATGGTCCTGTCCATCACATCATCATCAAAACAGAGAAGAACACTTAGAAGAAGGAATTAGGTGGTTTAAATGCTGTCTCAGTTAATGAGACGAGAGAATGACGTGGACGATGCTGAGAATTAATAACATCGTAAAACTTTTGGGAGAAACCAGAATTCTGTTAGATGTTGTTATGATATGTGCATGTTCGACAGGCAAAGAAAGTAAAAAAATAAAATAAAATAAAACATACAACGATGGTGTTAGTAGCAACAGAGATACATGGCCCTAAAATGTAACATATGAAATTAAAATCTGTAAGGCGCTACTGTTTAGCCATTTCTGTCTGATAAGGGAAGGAGGCGTCTCAAAATACACAAAGATGTCAAGCTAAATTAGCGAAGATTATAAAACTAAGGCAATATCCTCGCCTGGCATTTCTGACAAGTCCAATTATGTCACTTACCAAATGGCACGCAGGCAAATCCTAGAACTAAGCAAAGCTCATCATAGATGCCTTTGTTCTAGCGCTGGATTTCATTGGTCCTCTTGAAGTGGGCCCAATCAGCAATTAAGCCAATTACGCCTCCAGGAACATTCAGTTACACACAAAAAGCAGGGCGCACTCACAACACACCCTCCTTCTCCCTCTCCTAGCATACCCCCCTCTCATTTGTCTAATTTATGCAACAATAATTACCCCTCGCATGTAATAAAAACACAAAAAACGAGTGCTCTGGCTCGGCAGGAGACCGGATTAAACCCCCAAATCAAAGGCAGTTCCAAAAGCAAAGTGTCAGGCCGTAATTGCAGTCTCTGTGTCAGTATGCTAAATCAACGTGCTAACCATTAGCACAACAGGGAATATACATGTAGCAGCTTTTGTCGAAATGGGGACAAAGAGACAAGGTTAAAATGGAAATGGCAATAAATAAGCAATCATAGGGAGAGCTGAAGGTTTAATTGTGGCTTTGATTTATGAGGAGCCTCTCCTGTCCATGCGTGTTACCAACTAGCCTGCTGGTCAGATTTAATACTCGGGTAATTAGGGACACAGCCGACTGGACGAGGCGGGAAATAAGACTTAGAGCACGCCGCTCGCTTTATTGTGCAGAGGAGAAGAGTTGCTGCATTTTTTTTTTATTTATTTTTTTTCATACCTGCTAAACAGCAAAAGTGGTCCCATAGGTGTCTTCTGTCCAGGTAGCCCTCAAGCACAAGCGCTAGTGCCCTGGGGACATTGTTTAGAGAGGACAGGATGGCAAAAATAGCTTCCACAAACTCAGCAGCAGCTTCCTGGGCCTCGGGGGACACTTCAACCTTACTGTCCAAACACAGATCTGAAAGCAGAGAAGCCAAGTAACCAGTTAACAGCATATTCAACTGTTTCCTCCTGGGTTTTGGTGGTGGTGTGGGATGATGATATAGAGATGGTAGTGTATGGACACGTAAACACGCTGAAAGATTCAGCCTTCATTAACATAGTGCAGTACATATAGGACTCGACTAGATAGTAAACATCTAGATGGAAGTACATTTAGATTACCCTGTGGACTTTCAGAGTGCACAACAAAAGAAAACCCATCCTGCTCTTCATTATGGTACCTGAAAATGTAATAAATTGCTGATACACACTTCAAGGCCATGTGAGTCTAAAGCTTGGTGCACATGTAACAAAAGGCTCTGTAGGAATTGTGGGTAGCCATCTGATTTCGTGGATAAACATTGTCTGACCAAGGACAGAAAAGAAAAATTGTTATGATTTGACAGAATGTCCTTGGACAGGTCCTGTCAGTCCTACAGGCCTGGAGACAGCAACAGAAAGATCTAGTCTTACGGCGTCCCTGGTAGGAGATGACAGGCATTTGAAAAGGTGTGTGTGTGCGTGTGTGTGTGTGAAACTGAAACACAGCACACATTCAGCATCTTTGAGAGGCACGGTTAGCACCCTTTCACAAATCTAGCTTGTTTTGAAATGACATGCCTAAATTACCTGCCACATTAAAGAATTTACTTTGCACAGCTGTTTATATTCCGCAGCTTAACAGGAGGTGGTATTAAAAAAAAAAACAGAGGAAATTGATGATTCTTTCTGCGGTAAACCGTACAATAAAAACACAGAAAATAATGTATATAGTTTAGCTGTGGCCTATGTACTGTTGGACCTATGTAAGTCCTTTAGGCTGCGTTCACACTACGCACCTGAAGTGACTTCAATCCGATTTTTTCCCCCTAACGTGACAAAGATCAGATTTTTTATGGCTGTCTGCATGCACAAATCTAATGCTTTTCAGATTCGATCTGAGACACTTTTGTGTGAAAATATGTGCAGATTAGAATGCACGTGTAGAGCGCAGACATCATCGGTCAACACCAGAAGAGCAGGGATTTCATAACAGTGCTAGCAATAGCTGCATAAAATAATTAAAGCATGCCGTCTTGCTTTTTCTTCTTCTGGACCTCAACAAATATTAACATCCTCCAGAGTACAATCCCAATCACGTTTCGGCTAAAATCATACCCTTAGTCTGAAATGAATTAGTGGTCACACAAATACCGAATGAGGTGTTGTGACCCAGATGCTGTGTGCAAAGACGTTGCAATGTGTGCTTGCGTGCCATTTTAGAGGACACACGCGTCCATATTAGAGTCAGATAAAAGTCACTTGTAATTATGAATGTGAATCGTCATCGACAAGCAAATCTGATCTGAACAAAAAATCAGAACAGAACAATGTGGATTGTAATATGAACGTCGCCTTTGTCATAAATCACAGATTTTAATTGACATAAAATTATGACTCTGAATAACATTAGTGTTTAGCGCTCTGATCTTATAAAGTAACCCCTGATGAAGTTACATCACTTTCTGATTTAAATTATCAGAAAAACTGCATAAATGCAAGCACTTCGAAAAGATGCTCAGTAGTGTCTTATGAACTTGGCGCTAGGAACACATGAGAGCTTGAAAAGCCTGCATTATAATTGAAAGCGCTGTTGCATAATGAAGCATTTAGCACTGATAACCATTATACATTTGTAGGAGAAACATGTTATTAATACGGATTTGTGTCTGATGCAGAAATTTCCACATAATAAAAGTATTTCTTAAGTAATGAGATGGTGCTGCTCTCTGCGTTAGCAAAACACTGCCTTTATGCTAACCCAATAAACAAGCTCATACTCCGTCTCATAGGATTTTGAAAGGAAATTTCAAGCTGCACCGAGTACACTGTTCATAAAACCATACAGGTCCGATGCGTCACCGGATACGGAGAACAACAGCTAGAAAGCATTGCTCAGAAGGGGCTTAATTGGACCCAGACACCGTCAACATTCCCTTGAAGGATTTGAAAGCAAGGGTGGGCTTCGGATAGTGCTAACCACGCAGGGGAGACGGTGACTCAAGAGAATAAGCCCAGAGAAGAACTGTACATAGTGGATGACCAAGCCACTGTGTTTCTTCTTAATTAGCCGCGCCGCAGCTCTAGCGCCTTGATTTACGGCGGTGTGATTCTCGCACCGCAGCACTAAAGCAGGCGTCCTCAGCGCACCGCCTGGTTATTAATGAGGTCTCTATAATGTGAATTAATGTGAAAGCACAAAACAGTCTTTAAAGGTTACACTTCTCCGAGTGGAGGGAAAAGGGGAGGCAAATTTTGAAAGGTCATTCACTTTGCTCCCCCACGCCAAAATGAGTGTTTATTACAGAGTGTTATTGATTCAGTGATGATGAGGAGGGTGATAAGGGCGATGATGATGGGTGTGTAAAGCTGTGTACTCACAAAATGAGCGCTCAAAGACCTCCTTGGCTTAAAGAGCCCAATTCCATCAGCACTGTGATTGCACTTTGAATGACAGATGGATTGTTGGAAGGGATAATAATTTATGGCTTACTTGCATTAAATGAGTCGAGCACATAAAGCACAAACTACTCCGGATCTCTGCCAGTCAATTACACCGATATTTAAATACGAGAGGTTTTTACTACTTATGAATAATATTGTTTACACCTTTGCCAATTTTCCTACATCTTTAATTAGTAAAGGATAATGTTGGTTGTTCTTCCGGGTGTCTGTTGACCTTCTTTATGAAAGACCTTTCATTTATGTTTGTGATTATTGTTTTCCCCGCTGTTATCCCCAGCGTTATTAAGCTAGCTAGCTTGTGTGTGCTTATTTAATATAGTGTTCTATACAATATTTCATTATATAGAGTGATAGCAACTAATTAGGAAGCTAGCTGATTAGCTTTATGGTCAGCCACTAGATGTCTTATTTAACACTGTATATTGTGTCACTTTTATTAGCTAGAGCCTTATGCTTTGCCAGCCTGACAGCTCCGCTAGCTAGCCGCCTTTTAAGGTTTCTTTTAGTTCAGCCTTTTTTCATCACATATACATTACTACACAGTGAAATTCTTTATTCTACACATATCCCAGCTTCGTTAGTTGGCTGCGGTCAGGGCGCAGGGTCAGCCATTATATGACCTTCGACCCAGAGCCTTAACACACTGAGCCACTACTGCTCCTTTTATGTGTGTGTGTGTGACTAATACTGTCACCTTTGTGTAAGCTACAAACTTAATCATGATGTAGATTTCAAGGGGTATTCGTACAACTCAGTGCCTTAAGATTTCTATATTTAAAGATTTGTTGTAGACGTTTTTCTAATAACATGCAACAGGCGGCAGGGTTGGCTCGGTGGTTAAGACTGCCGACCAGGAGATCCATGATCCGCTGTCGGACCCTTGCGCAAGGTCTTTCACACAGACGCGAGCTGACAAGCGGACCCTATAAAGAACTGCCACTGAAACGACGGATATTTATTATTATCCACATAGATGGAACATACATACAGTATACACAATAACATGCAACAGGGATTACTGTCATTCACTGTCCACTTAGCAAAGCTGAACTGCTGTGACACTGAATGAAAAGCTGTTTTATGTAGATTTGTTTTTTTGCCAATGGGAAACCGATTCTGTCCCACTATTTTTCCTCCCAGTGCTAATCTGTCCGTCCTGTTACGGGAAACGGAACAAAATGTGAATAAAATCATTGTATTAAAATATACACCAAATTCCTTAACTGATTCCTGTTTTACGTTAGCTCGCGCTCAGGTGCATTCTGTGTGGTGGCTACCTTTGTCATGTCAGATTTGACTTTTTAAAGCTTAACGTAGACCTTTTTTCTGCTGAGACAAGAGAACTATGTTTGCAGAACATCTGGATGTCTGAACGGAACCAAACACCAGGAATGACCGTCAGAAGATTAACAGTGCGGTCTACCTCGGTCACCACAAGGAGTCTGATTCTGAAATGACTCCTAAATAACAATTTAGTGCTCTATATATAACACGGAATAATTGCTTTAACACCTTTTCTAGTACGGTACCGTATATATATCAAGTAGGAAGCATATGATAGCACGGTTGTGACACAAGACATTCCTTTCACCTCTGACAATTAACGCAAAGCTATATTAGGCCTAAATAAGACAAGTAGCTTGTGTGTGATGTTGCATAAGAAACCACTCTACAAGATGTGTTGGCTGGCTTTGCATGTGCATATCTTTGCTGGAATTAACCAGTTAGTTAGTTTTGCATTAGTGGGGAGAAGGGAAGAGGACTCCTACAGGAATGGGAGATGAGAAGACGCAGGAGAATGCAGTCATGGTGCAGTATAGCCTGCAGGAGCAGAGCCGGAGAGAAGCCAGGTCCCGATCTCACGGCGTTCAACAGCCGCAGAGCCGAGCT
Organism: Clarias macrocephalus; assembly: GCA_011419295.1. Classification (NCBI taxonomy): domain Eukaryota; kingdom Metazoa; phylum Chordata; class Actinopteri; order Siluriformes; family Clariidae; genus Clarias; species Clarias macrocephalus. The sequence goes on from JAAGKR010003211.1 coordinate 8,612, forward strand.
TTCACTTTCCACCCCGCCCCTGTATGAACAGAAAGACAGAAATGAAATCAGTATAGCCATCAGACACACACACACACACACACACGCACGCACGCACGCTTTTATCTTGTTATACTAAATACAGAATGTACTCTAACTCAGCCCTCAGGCCTTTCTTTAAATGTCTCTGATTCTGCCGGCTCGTATCTAATATGTTTGCTCGTTAAAGCTGTGAATGTGGAAACGAGCAGGATAGAAAGTGTTTGACAGTATGGTGAACATTTGGAGAGAATCCAAATTAAGTTTTAGGGAAAGAATAAAAAAATGCACAAGCTTATTATGATTTTTTTCAACTACAAAATATAGTTTGTTTGTCTCTGAGAGTGTAAAGCCTTTTTCCCTTGCTTAATTACGTACACGTAAATGGCGGATATGCATGATGGACTGAAACAGAGCATAGCTGCTGAACAACACGAGAACAACATGGTGCGGGCTGCTGCCAGAGAGATGAACGCCGCACTTCACTCCAGCGCAAGCGATTTATGGTGTCACGAGGCTGCAAATCCAGCAGATATAGTCCAAGAGTTACAATAAATCTACGAGCTGCACTACGGGGTCAGGTTTCTCTCTCTCACACTCACACACATATCCCAAAACACTAAGTCAGAGACTTTCTACATGTCACAACATGGTTTGATTTATCGACATTCTCCTTACTCTTTTATTATTATTTTATTAAATAATCAAAACAGTCTGTTCACCGAGGGGGAAGTTTGATTTGAGTTGCCCGCCGGCTGCATGGCCCGCCGGCTTCAGCACCCCCACTGCAGGGCCTCTGAGAGGCTCGAACATATAGAGGCACGCAAAAACCTGACAAGGTAATAAAACTAAACTAATTTCAGTCCTTCAGGCCAATGGGAGCCAGGCTCATGGGTGATTTGTGTGATCACAAGGCTGAATGATATCACGCGGGTGCAGGGGCGAGAGTGTTCGTGGAGGGTGATGTCAGACAACCTGACATTCGCCCCAGTTTCTCAGGCCTCCTACGGCTCGGATTCAGCTTTTCACACCCCAAGTGAAAAAGCACAGTGCACATCAGCATAAAGAGCATGACCAACAGTGGCATCAGCATCTGGTCTGAATTAGAACAGTAAAGCCAGGGGGCCTGCTCGCAGGAGTAACGCACGATGTGTGTGTGTGTGTGTGTGTGTGTGTGTGTGTGTGTGTGTGTGTGTGTGTGTGTGTGTGTGTGTGTGTGTGTGTGTGTGTGTGTGTGCGCGCGAACCATTTCGCTCTGTGCAAGCTGCAAAAGCAAATCAAATGACACACATCATATCAGATCATTACGTTCACCAGTTCGGCTATAATTACCTTTATTTAATTACGATTATAGAGGTTTAATTAAATTTCATTTTGTAAATGAAAACACTCAATTTTCAGGTGGTGGAAAATATTTTCGTATCCCTTCTAACAAATAAAAAGCTGTTCCAGAATGCAAGGTTTATACATTGATTAAAATACAGATAGGACTGGACGTATTTATCATGTGCGGTGGCACGATGCAGCAGTTCCAGTCATTTCTACATCTCGCATTAATAAATAGAATTTTTTTCTTTGTAGACATGGTTGTACAAGACTTTAAGATTTCAGACTGGAACTAAAATGCTACATTATGAATTAGGACATTTTAATTCCTTGTATTCGTGGTATATCCGATACCTTGGCTGATCCAAAGGGAACAGTGTAGGGTTGATGATATTTAGCCAAAAGGGTGTACATGCATCTGCTGGAGCCGTGGGCGATTCTTCACTAAAACCATTCTGAAAAGATCTAGATAACAGAACCAAGTGCTTAGTTTGCATACACAAATATACAACTGTACACATTTTCAGTGCACTTATTTCCATGAGGTGATGGTACGTCTCTGGTACCTGTAGAGCTCTGATAGAGGGGCAGTCAGGATGACGAGGACGTCCAGGAGCTGATTACACAGGCTGTGGATGATGTACACCCAGGAGCTGGAGGGTTCTGAAGGCGGCTCCGGTCGGACGAGATCCTCCACATCGTCATACACAGACCACATCAGCTGCTCCACACAGAGAAGGATGGCTGTGATGTCCATTCTGAGGCAGGAGAAGTTGGACACTGGGTTGAGTTGACTAAACTGCATGTTTTGTATGACTTTGGAATAATTTCCTACTTTGAACAGCATGTCATGATCATCACTTGATACAGATTTCCTAGACGAGGTGCATTCTGATATATAAACATGTTAAAACCTCCAAATCTCAAAATCGTAAAAGCCAATTTTAAAAAATTCTCACTCAAGAACTAAAATACATTACTTGCATGTCTATGTTTCCCAACACCCTGGTATATTTCCCCCTTAACATACATGATTTAGGTCTTATCTACATTTTATATGCCGGCACAACCTCAGGTTCAGGAAAGGTCAGACAAGACACCCACTTAGATCCATCTTCATCAAACCTTAGTTTTCATCAGCATATTAAACTTCCCCTGCTTTACAAAACACTTTGTGAATATCCCTCACCCCCACAGCTGGAAAGTGAAGTAAAGAGTGAGAGAGAGAGAGAGAGAGAGAGAGAGAGAGAGAGAGAGAGAGAGCACAAGAAAGACTTCAGAGGACCATCTGTGTGAAAGACTCAAAGCTCAGTCTGCACTCAGCAGCTCATAGCTGTGTGTCCTTGCAGCGATGCGCATCAGGGGAAACGTGAAACAAACCTTCCATCCATCCTCACCTTCCTCTCCACTCTCACTCTCCTTCCCTTGTCCCTCCCCACGGTCTCTCGGTGCTCTGCACTTTCTCATCGGCCCCCGGCTGGAGAAGGAGAGTGTGCTCTGGCCGAGTCTTTAACCGCTTTAACTATGTGCTAATGCAGCGCACGAGCCCCCCTCGATAAGACCCAGGCCCCATGGAGCATGACCGAGCAGGGCCCACAGCCAGGCCCTAGGGTTAGCGTGCTAACAAAGAGAGCCTGTTTGAACAAATCCGGAGCCCTGCGCAATCACTAAAACATGCAACACTGCCTACTAAGCCTGTAGTTCCTGCTGGACAGATAGCCTAGTGTTTCGTGAGGCGCTGCAGATATGGTGAGCTGGTCGAGGCGGTGCGGATGACTGCACGCAGTTAGACTGTAGCCGAGTGTGTGGTTTTCGGGTGATGGCCTTCACGTTGGATTACGATCAAGCTTAGTTACATATGCAATCAGAACTATAGAACATTTCCAGAAACTCAAAGCCAGAACCGACCTTAAAGGAATACTCTGACTCTCCTCAACAATATCATTCGTTGTATCCGTAGTGTATTTATGAATCATATGAATTAGAGAAATACTGAAAATATATTCAAAAGTTTGCCATAATAAAAACGTTCCTAGTGACTTAGCATTGAAAATATGCGACAGTGTACTGTAACTGTCCAAATGTCATGCTCTAACAATTAAGGTCATAAGGTAAAGAGTCAAGACATTAGGGGAATGCGTTCTGTAAGGTCCTCTGGTAGCCAAGCATGATGAAACCCACATAACTGAGTTCTTAACACAGAAACACAAATCATTTCCATCTATGAGCCATTATATATATATATATATATATATATATATTATAATTTTTTTTTTTTTTTTTAAAGAGCACTTTTAATCCTAGTCCCATCTCTGAGCTTTTCAGAAACATCTCTCTTTTCAAGTAAAGTTTTTTTTTTTACCGTTAAACCAGAATTTAATATCTGGAGGAATTACCTATACACAACAAAGGTAAATAATCATAGTAAGCCAGTCTGTGGTGAATATTGGTGCTGGAGGCCTGTATGGAGGGAAGGTTCTTGAGGGGTGAAATGTGATCCAAATAAATAAATGAATAACATTTTGGACTATTCCTTTAAAAACTGATTTCCCTAAACAACAATAACATTAACAATAAGAACCATTTGTTATATCTGGTCTATCTACTATCCCTGACAAGCCTGGAGACATAAAACCAGATGGTAAAACATGATCAAAAGATCTCGGATATGTCTGTGGAAGGTCATAACCATGCGTGATGAGTTTGCCAGGTGATTTTAAGGACAGTTAAGGATGACTCGCTGTCTGGTACCTGATCTGAGGGTGTCTTTTGTAGGAGGCCCGAGCTCTAGAGTATCGCTGAAGCAGGAGCTCCAGAGTCTGTGCCAACACCTGCGCCAGGGTCTGCTGGGCCAACAGCGGGGAAACGGTGATCCACAGGTCACTGCGCAAAGCTGAGAGGAAATAGTGCCACATCTGGATAGAGAACGAACACCTTTCACCCTGTTCAGAAAGGGAGGAGGAGAGAGAGGAGGAAATAAAAAGGCAATGAAAAACAATCTGAATTTAGAGATTAAACTACAGGAAGCATGGAAGACTGAATAAAGACTTGAAGGGGATGAGCGAGAAAGAAGAGAATTGGGGAAGGAAAGAAAGAGAAAAAAAATATGCAAAAACAAGAGGCCAGTATCTCTGAGGCTCACGCTCAGACCACCTGCACTCCACACCTGGCCCCTTCATTCCCACCGAGACACAGGGCGTATCGAAGGCCTGATCTGGAGAAAGCATCAGAACTCCTCAGAACATCACCCAACACAAACACACGCACAGCTAAAATGACAGAAACACAAACTTTGCTCATGCAAAGGGTTAGGTTAAGGTTGATAGCAGAGCGGCGTGTGATGAGAAAAGAGTTATGGGCATTCAGAGAGAATAAGAGAGAGTCTGGGAATAAAAAAATAAAAAAAAGGAATTTCCTTCGAGTCTAATTACTTTCAGGCAGGGAGGAAACAGCACTCCCGGTTCACAGTGTGACCAAAAACAGATTAGTAACAGCCATGTTCAACATCTTCTAATGAGGACTGGGACGAGCTCCATTTCAGCCGAGCCAAGCAAGCAGCCACTAGGAGCAGAGTATGCAAGCACACCGGACAAGCGCTCCCAGGGAGCTCTGACCCCCTGGCATGGGAGGAAGTGGATTCATGGGGGGACAGAAGGAAAGAGAGATGGTGGGAAGAGGGAACAGGGCTCAGGGTCAACAGGGGCCCAACCACGGGCAGTCAGTCTCACACCTGCACACAGCAGGCCTGTCTGCCCTACAACCTACAAAGGTTGTGTGTGTTCGCTGTCTGGTTAGGCCTTAATGGAGGCATAGGTTTTAGTGGAGTGCTCTCGTACAGATGGCCTGGTGTAATTTTGCCTTTGGTTACAGATTGGTGATGTTAGTAAGAGGTCAGTAAAATAATAACCCAGATTAGTCTTGAAAAGCACTTAAGCGTTAGAAAAGAATTTTCTCAATAACCGTATGCAAATGTGAAAATGTTTACCTTGATCCATGCTTTATATGTAAACAATAAATACTAAAATCAGAAATGACTGAAGCTCAGCCAAGGCTGAACACTGTGCCCTAACACAAATACCTTCTGGTTTTTCATTACAGACCAAAAGGGGATTTCTTTTAGGGGGGGAAAAAGGAAAACAAAAACTGGCTCAAATGTAAACCATCAGTCCTTGAGATTCTAATATTAGGTTATTTTCCAGCCATTTGAGAAACCACTGGAAGCATTGCAGGGAGAACAATCAAAGGAGATTTATTATGAAGTATTATTACAATGGCACGATTGTTATGTTCAACAATAGATAAATAAATAAATCTTAAATAAATAAATCTTAAATGACTCAATTTGAAATTATGGTTAATGAAATGTAATTACAAATCAACATACAAGGTACAAACTAATAGCTTGCACCTTTTGAAATATACCTTTTTCCTTGTCTTAATAATAAAAGGAAATCCATGATGTTATTTTTTATTTCAATGCACCATCCAGTCATTTCATGTAATAAAGTGTTTGTGCCACCTATACCTCATAAAATGACTTGTCATCTGCCCAGTAATGACTCTCGGCATCCTGCAGTATGCTGGTGGCACTAACATGGACGCAGTAGCTGGTCAGATGCTCGTGAATAGTCTCGGTCACTTCATGACTCCTCTGGATGGGCAAGAGACTCAGAGGCCTGCAGTAGGACACATCAAAGCTGTAAGGGTCAGATTTAAGAAGGGATGCATTTCACGGGTCAAAGTGCCATTAAGTGATTAATATCAGCAAATGGCCTTGATTATTACCTGCCAGTCAATCACCACCTCTGTACTTCCTCTCCTTCCCTCTTTCCCACCATCTCCCTTACCCACTCTCAAATCACAAGGCCACGTGTGCTGTCTGAATCAATCACTCTCTCCTATTGCGTTTCTGTATTTAATTTCTTGCTCTCTCTCCCTCCCTCCTTCCCTCTCACCCTCCCTTTGGCTCTTTGCAAGCTAACATCTGTTTTCGAACAAACACACATCCTTTGCAGATAAATAGTTCTGTCAGGACTCACAGGCTCACGCAGGTCCCGCTCTGATTCTTTACAATCCAATTACGGCATTTTAGTATTTCTGGCAATGGCCTGACAGTCTCCCTGGCTGGGAAAACCCCAGTGGACAAACTATAAATTGAGAAGCTCCCCATCACAAATGTCTCCTGCTTTATGTACATTATGCAAAAGTTAAACCTCAATTTTCCAGACAGAACTGTCTTTTTTAATGTGCTGTTTTATTAATGTTTTTCTTGTTTTTTTTTATTTTATTTTTTTTATAGAACACAGAATTGAATATGATTTAATTTGGAGTGTGCATGTAAGTTTTCAAACACTCCGTATATAACAAAGTGGAAAGGTTAAAGTCTACCTAAAGCATCTGTCTAATCAATAAAATATCTTGCCCATCTGTCTATTTTTACATAGTTTATATCTCAAGTGAAACAAAATACAGTATGTTATTTATTGTGGCTGCAGACAGATCATTTTCCCAGCAGACAACAGACAGACAAACAGATTCAAATCACTAAAGAGATCTTTGAAGGATCAACAGCAGGTCAGCAGGTCAAAATAATATTCTAGTCACTGAAATATGCAGACGATACTCTCTAAAAGTATGCTTTTCAAAACGTAAGCTGAACCAGCATCAATACCATAAAAAAAAACTATAGTTAAAAACTTTACATCAATGAACACATAATTTTCTCAAGTTTTTTTTAAATCATTTTTTATTTGACATAGATGATATTAATAAAGAAATGATAACTACGAAAAAAGCCAGAGATAATGTCCATGCTGTGTAATTACAGAAAAAACACAGCTTCCGATCAAGCAGATTTAAAAAAAATTCAACCTTGATTTGATACACAATTAACAGCCTAAATATTAATATCTTATATTATATATATTATATATTATTATATATCAATAAACTGATAAAAACGTGCAGTTGACTCCAACCTATATATTTTCTAAACGTTTTTTGGATTCTCTTAGCTCTTGTAATATTTTCTCCCATATTTGTTACCAAAGCTTAAGACGTGGAGCTAGAGCCTGTGTTAAAACTACTTTTCTGTTCATTTTGGAACAAATTTTTATTTTAAACATCTTAACACTAATTCATTTATAGACATATTCTGTATATTATATATATTTTATAGCTCTGGCACAAATGGGAGAACTTACAAACATATCCCTGTGCAGTCATTTTAGTTCTAATCAAAGAAATTAAAGTGGTTAAATTTTGATTGATAGGGTCTGGGGTCGATTCCCGGCCGGGTTTGATTCCCGTCTCTGTGTGCATGGAGTTTGCATGATCTCCCCATGCTCTGGGTACTCCGGAGCCACAGTCCAAGGATATGCAGATTAGGCTAATTGGCGTTCCCAATTTACCATAGTATTTGAGTGTGTGTATGTGTGTGCCCTGCGATGGATTGGCACCCTGTCCAGGGTGTACCCTAACAAGTCTCCTGGGATTGGCTCCAGGCCCCCCACGACCCTGAATACAGGATAAAGCTGTATAGATGCTGTATAGATGATGAGTGAGTGAGCCAGTTGGTTGTGCATGTTCAGCATGTGTAACCTCTTTTAGAAAAAACACTTACATGCGTTTGGTGTCTCGCAGCTGGCTCTCATAGTAAACCAGTCGGTGGTGGATATAGGTGCTGGAGGCCAGTATGGTGGGAAGGTTCTTGAGGGGTGAGATGTGAGGAACCTCCCTTCGCCTTTCTTCCAGCCTGGTCAGGAGAGCCGAGCTCACCCGGCCACACACCTCTACGTAGCAGGAGCTCACAGGGAGCAGAGCTTCTTCTTTACATACCACGGCCAAAGGGAGAAGAGCATCCAACTCTTCCATCACATCTGCGCAGAACTGCAGTTGAGATAAGTGTGTTAAAAACATCAGAAAGACATAAATGATAGATATTGATATTTCCTCCATGGGCTTAGCAGAAGTTTGGGATTTCACTGTATCTCCTGTACCCGCACTAAAGCAGGTATGTTGATTAAAAACTGGGACTGGTCTATTTGCCATTGTGACAACAGTACTCCAAGGTAATAGCTGACACATAGGCAGAGCCACTCACATCTGGTGACACTGAGAAGCCAAGCAAGGGAGAATCAGTTTGTCTCCTCATCCAGGTATCCCACTGCCAGTACTGGTGTGTCAGTCCATCAGTCTAATCCCTTACAGAATAAGCAACATCTACAAATTTCCTGGGACTGCTCCAATGCTAGCAGCAAAACAGCTAATATATTACCAGTGCATGCCACACACTATGCAAATGCCTAACCAGGGAGTTTCCGACAGGCATGTATCCAAACCTGTCTGCCCATGATTAACCATTTTGGCCAGAATACTGTATATGCCATATAGTCAGGTATGGGTGAAACAGAGCCTGCCTGATTCCTCCAAAATCTGTCAACAAAGTCTTTGCACTGTGACATGGCCAGCTTTTTCAGGTGCCATGTGAAACAGTGCATGCGGGTTGTAGTGCAATATCCAAAACTACCTGGGCCCATGCCACGTTTAGAGATGCTGCCACGGCTAGCCTAGAGCGTGTCATAGGTACCCAGAGGCAGAAGAAACAGGAGCAGGACCAGACTACTCTCCAGCTGCTACAGAGACCAGAGCTGAACAACAGAAATAGTAGGTCACTAACAGCGGGGAATAAACCTCACAGACAAAGCCAACGACTCAGTATCTCAGTTCCATTGCTTGTGCTGTACCGGTAAAGGGCATTTAACTGATTTCAGCTGAATGTTTGCGCTCCAAGACTTTAGACCAGGTTAGTCCAGGCGTATTCAACTGTATTTGTAGTTAGAAATATAATTATTTTGTCCACTATTCAAATGCTTAGTACAGTAACGTCTGTCTTTTTATTAAATATTCCAAGTACAGAATTTTTTAAATTAAAACATTTTTCATTTATCCACATTCCGATTAAATTCCGCCATTTCATCCCATTAAATCTGCTGTTTGAACATGAAATTTCTAAATAGGCTACAGCCAGCTGTCAGCACAGGGATGTCTGAGTCATGCCAAATCATGTAGCTGGCAAACGATGTGGAATATTTGGATAAAAAAAAAAATGCAGATGCAGTAACCAACTCAGCAGGAACGGGATGAGCCGTAAGTTCTGCTCACTGTACGCTAAATACAACTATCAGTTGGAGCTGGAGAAGAATGCAGCAAACAAAGAGCTTGGACAGAATGCTGTTCTGATTTCTGCCATCTCTGCCCATCATTTGAAAGGATGAAGAGGATATAGTTGTTTTTTATATATGACATTTTCTCAGACACTTCTTTTATACTCTAAACTACAGAAAGGAGCAAAAAGCAATCACATGAATAGATAAGCAGTTAACACTGAGGAGCAATACTCGCATTTGATTTGTAAAAAAAAAAAAAAAAAAAAAAAACTTTAATTTTGTGTCCGCTGAATTAAAGGGACTGAATCACTCAGGCAGAAATGGATGTGAGAGAAGTCAGGCTATTTCCTAATTCAAACACTTGCAGCCTTCTCTCCTGTGGCACTTGGGAAGAAGAGCAATACTTTATCTCATGTTTCCATATCTGTCCTAAAGAAAGGTTTCTCTTTGCAAGCCCTGAGTGAAAGCATGATTATGAATATATATGTGTATGCCTGCAAAAATGCCTAAGGGTGCACATCACTTGAAAGGAAAGACTCCTAAGGGTCATCGGAAAGAAGGCAACCCCAAATTGCAACGTGTGTCTGACATTTTTCAGTCTGCTTCTTCTTCCTCCTCCTCCCCTTTTCCAAAATGAAGACATCACCCCGGCCCATTCCCAATCCCTGTGTTCCCTCCCTCCATCCACACGCACTCACTTTAAAGGAGCAGCAAGCACATCAGCATGAGTGACACTGGATCAGGCCATACCAGGGAGTTCACTGCCAAATTTATACACCTATAGAAGTGAGTTATAGCACCAGGCATCTTGAAAGCAGTAAAACATGTGCGTGTACCATATATACACTCCTTGGGAGTCACCACAGCCTGAGGCCTCGTGAACGCAGGCAACGACGGCACGCTTTTTAAATGGAAACATTCCAATACTATCAATCAGACAGTGCACAAGCGAGTGAGGGTTGACTTCATGATTCGCCACTAAATATCAGCACTCACCTACCTTAACCTCTGGCTTCCTTCTGACGGAGAAAGACATACACCGCACCGTGAGAGCCCCTGCCAAGACTGGAGCCCCAGCGGAGAGAAGAGGCCTAGAAACAATAGGGCCAGTTTGACTATTGAGTCAATAACCAGCTCGCTTTGGTCGTTAAAAGCTTAGAAGGAGTGTGAGAGAGGCAGGTGAAAGTACACAGCCGCATACTCGGCACTCTCAAACCGAAGGTGATGAGGACTCAGGAGGTGTCTATGAGATTTATGGCTTTCTCAAGTCCACTGCTCGGGCTCTGAGAACCTTTAACTAATACAGATCAAAGATATGGATCCCAACAGGACAGCCACTGCAAGGTTATTCCTCCGTAAGCCTATAAAACATTTAAAAGCTATACTCTGTTGCAGACTTTTTAACAACTACTTTTGAATGGTGCTGAATTTTGAGCCCCTACTGTGAGGCGGAAGGTTAAGGGCGATGTGCAGTCAGCGTCAAGACGATGTGCTCAATAATTCGGGCATGATTTCAGAGTGATAAATGGTCCTCCCAAACATTATGCGAGACAGGAGCCCTGGCAATACTAGGAATCCGAACCAAGGTATGAATGTATGAATATGAAAGTGTGAAATATTGATTCTATTAATGTGTTTGGATTGGATAGGCTCAAAAGCTGGTCCTGTGGTAGCGTGCTTCCACCTGCTCGTGGTCCACCGTGATACGTGTCAGAAAAAGGTTGGGCTTCTCCGAGTCTCAGGGCAGCAGGGGATGCAAATAAATGCGTGCTGTAACCTTTGAGTCGGGCGCTGCTCATTTCAAAGCACTGACCTACACGGAAATGTGTTGTACAGGTCTTGAGTGTGGACAAATTCTGACGCTTGTTTGTGATGTGGTTCAGCGAGCGCCAACTGCTCCATCAAAGTGCCGGAATTAAAGTCAGGATCAACATTTCAAAGCTGTTTTATTCAAATGCTGGTATCGACAAGAGAGGGATCATCAGCACCGTAATGTCGATCATAAGAGGGTCCAACATCAGCTTGAGAAACATCAGCCATCTGCAGTTTCACATTAGGATTCATTTGTGAATTCGTCACAGTTTTAATCTTTTGATGATATAGATGAGCTTTGAAAGTGGAGTCTATTTTCATCCCAGATCTATAAAGATCAGATGCAGTGTTATATCACATGTATGTGCACATTAATCAAACAAAACTAAAAAACTTAGTCTCAAACACTTATTAAAACTGGATCCTTATTCTTTCACTGGATCAAAAAAAAAATAAGAGAGGTGTGTGAGATGAGAGAAATATGAGACAGTCTTGCTGTCTCACAAGTCCAGGTTCCATCATGACCTTGGGTGACAGGTTTTTGTGCCAGTGCAGGTTTCCTCCAGGATCTTCCCACCTCCCAAACACACCAGTCGCTCATCATCTATACCGCTTAATCCGCTTAAACTGACTATGATAAATTGTCCTTTTGTGTGAGTGTGTGAACATTACCTTATGATTGACCAAGGGTATATATACTCCTACCTCACTCACACAGTGCTCCTGGAACTGACTCCAGCCCTGACCAGGATAAAAAACGGTTACTGAAGACGATCGAGGAAACGATTTAAGGTAAAAATGTGAACATCTGTTAAACAGAACCAACTAAACTAATTCAGACAAACGTGCCAGTGTTCAGAACACTTTGTAATTCACCAGCACCTAAAAAGAGGCACTGAACTTAGTAATTACCAGATTAGTTAATTCCACTGGCTCTCCAGGACTGGAGTTGAAGATCCCTGGTGTAGACGGTTTGAAGTCTTTTTGTATAGCGTCAGCAGCTATTTGGGTTGCTGTGTCTGTGGTTTGTGTGTGGTGAAGTTGAACGTATTAAGGAGGCCGCATTAGTGCAGAAAATAAAGAAAACTCCTTCAGATCTCTGAGATTTAACCTTTTCTCTCTATCTTAATGTCAATAACAGAAGGGCAATATTTTCTGACTTTTCTGACTTATCCAGCTTGAAAACGCAGCGCTTTTAAAGACCTACTTTTCCAGACGTTTCAGAAACCCCGACACAATGATGCTGCCAACAGTTAAATATGGTTTCCTTCTGTGGTGAGATTTACATTCAGAGCTGCTCATCCTTACAAACTATCTATTTACCACAGGAACACGTGTGCAACATGCGACATTGAAGAAAGTCAGCACTCCATGATGATCCAGCCACGATCAGCACTCTTCCATAAGAATAACTATTTATGTCAAAGTCCAGATGTGTTTGCTGCATTTGTGCCAACCGTTTGTACTGTTTTATTTCCTCATGACTGCGTCTCAGTGTATTGTCTTTACAAGTATTTGCTTTTCAGTCTATATGAGACTCTCGATGGTGCGTGTTCAAAAACTCTTTCTCAAGATCCGTTTTCATCCGTAATGCGTTTCTTTTACGACTTTAAACACACACGTGTTCTCAGCAGGACGATGCCGAGACCCAAACGACATGCACTCTGCCTAGTTCAGAGGCCCACAGCTGGCGGGGAGACAGGCCATCAATTCCTCACACCAACGTGAGCGCGCGGCTCTCTGAACAGGGAAAATCGCAATGAGGGATAAAATGAGGCGAGACATCCTGGGCCAACACAGGAAACAGCTGGACACGGACTGAACTGTGGAACTTCAGTCCCCTAAGACGGAGCAGATGGAACAATGGAAGATTCATGAACAGAGCTCAATGTCATTGTAGATCTAGTGTCACTGAAAGCTAATGAGTACTAAATAAAGCTGACATGGACGGATGAAGACATTGTGTTTTGCGTCTCTGACTTCACTATTACACTATGATCTATATAGCTTGGATGTTAAGCCACCATTAACACACTAGAACAAAATGGGCTTCAAGCAACACAGACACACAGATGAAACTTGCCTTAGCGATCATCTTGGGCATGTCTCTCTCTGGACAGTGTTCAGCTTCCTGTCTGAGAGGAACACTGGTGAGAGGGATAAGAGACGAGGAGGAGCAATGTGTCCTCTCCTCTTGCTGCAGACTTTTATCGCAGACGTCTTCCAGAAACATCTTTACGCTGTGAGCAATCTGAGGAACCAGTACTCGAAATGCAACCCTCCACTCAAACTCCAGACACACCACCTACACACACCCACAGATACAGTGGCAGAATTAATCAGGTCAGGAATCCACTACTACCATGTCAATCAAAACAAAAAATGAACAATGATGAGATGATCGTTTTCCAATAAAAGCATGTCAGAAATGTAACGTTAAAGCTTTACCTCTGACTGGACTGATAATGGAGACTCCTTCCAGAAATACTAAATACATACGCTATATGGACAAAGATATTTGGCCAAACCTGTTAATTATTGAATTCAGCTGTTTCTATCAGGCCCCTTATCCCCTGTGAAGGGCAATCTTAATGCTTCAGCGTACCAAGACATCTTGGACAATGCCATGGTTTTAACTTCGTGACAACAGTTTAGGGCAAGGCCCTTTTCTATTCCAACATGACTGTGCCCTAATGCACAAAGCATGGACTATAAAGACATGGTGTGATGAGTTTGGTGTGCAAGAACTTGACTGAACCCAGCACAGAGCCCTGACAACTCCTTCGAGCACCTTTGGGATGAACTGGAACGGAGATTGCACCAGTACCTGACCTCATAAATGCTCTACAGAATGAACGGACACATCTCCAAAATCTTGTGGACGGTCTTCCAAGAAGAGTGGAAGCTGTTATACCTGCAAAGGGGGACCAACTCCATATTGAAGTGTATGTATTTGGATACAATATAATAAGGTTTGGCCAAATCTAGTGTACATATAGTCCATATCTCCTTCCAAAAAAAACTTTACCATATCCAACTTTGCACATATTTTTTATTTTTTGGTTCTTGTTGGTTATTACTGTATATCTGCTTATATAGACCATACAGATATCCTGGTGTAAGTTGTTATTTTTTAATAAGACGAAAGATAACTTATACATGAGATTTGTTTTACAGCTAACAGCACATTCAGATCCATGCTTTTTTAAAATATTTATATAGAAAATGCATTAACACATTCTGACCAATTAGAATGAAGAAATCAATGGCGTTGTGTTAAGAACTGAGTTATGTTAAAGCCATACGCATAATAATCCCCATATCTGACTGTCTGTCTTTCTTTATAATAAGCACCAATCTTATTATAGCTTTACCTTTTTTTAATCAAAACTATACAGAGCTACAATAGGGAGTTGTATTTTTGACCCAGTTTCACTTTTAATTTTATTTAAGTCTAACTTAGTTTCAACTCTTGCTTGTGGATTTCCTCTGTGCAAGAAAATATATAAGTTACTGCACTCTTGGAAAATCTAGAAAGCTGAAAGGTTCCTCGGTTTGTCCCACTTAAAAAACCTGAGAGTATATTTTCCCCTTAATTTTGACACCAGAGTGCTGTATTATTAGAAACCAGGCACATACATTAGGCACATTTTGTGTAAGAGAGTTATATTCAAATATCCCCACACTGCACTCATTCTTTTCCTTCATATTTCACACTGAAGCACAAATCATGTAAACGTTGAACAGAACATTGAAAAATATTTTTTGCTATATCAGCAAGACACAGAGACGATTGTTTTTTCCCCCCCTCTTTAAGTATAATACTTTGTTGAAGAAGAAAATGTTTCAGTTTTAGCTAGGTGATCTATTTGAACATCTTTTATTTCAACTTCTCAATCACTACTTTTAACACTATACAAGCTTACTAGTGTAACCATAACAACAGGCATACATCTATTCTTATTCTTTAAAAAAAAAAATCAATGATGTGCATTTTCATATATTTGAAAAGTACAAATAAGGGATCAGAACAACCTTGCACAAAACTTTCTTTCAATTTTATTTTATTTTTTGACCTGTGTTTTTTTTTTTTTTTTTGCAATATTCAGTTGATCGAACATTACAGATTACAGCAGAACTGTATGACATACCTCTGTACTCTGCAGCAGTAGATCTGGTGTTACTTTACCATCCAATGCAGACATCTCCACATTGTCCCTGACTTTCTTTTGATTCCCTACACAGTGGGAGAGAGATCCATCATAGTTTATCAACAGCTGGCAATAAAGCCAGCATCTCAAGCCCCAAAAAAAGGTTGCCATTTAAGAAGGGTCAAATTATTAGGCTACATCAAGCAAAAAAACAATTAAGATATTTTCAATGAATGTAATTGGGTTAAGACATGTATAACACATTATTAAAATCTGCAAGTGGAAGAAAGACCATTTATACAAACACAGTGTGATGAGAACTCGACATGATTGAGACTAGACAGTAGTGTGGCCTTAAGAAAACAGAAATATAGGCTTCTGTTTGCCAGGGAGCATAAAGATTTTGGAGCAATTGAAAAATGGTCATATGTCTGATGAGTCGAGAATTACCCTGTCCCAGATGGATGGATGGATGGATGGATAGATAAATAAATACTTAAATAGATAGATAGATAGATAGATAGATAGATAGATAGATAGATAGATAGATAGATAGATAGATAGATAGATAGACACCTAAGGAAATTCCAGTGATGGTAGCGTCAGGGTAAAAAGGGAAGCGATGCACCCATCATGCCTACTGTACATGAGGTCTAGGGCTCAGCAACGTTCCGTGGCAATAAAATTGATGACCTGAATGCACTGAATGACCAGGATGTGACCTCAGTGCATCTCTTTCCTGATGGCATGGGCGTATGAGTCCAGGCAGTGTATTGTGACATTTAAGAATATAAACTTAGCAACTAATTAACGAGTGGACAAATCCAGAGTCAACATGAAAAATGAGTCAATGAGGGAAGTGCTTTTAAAATTCGAGTTGTTCTCTCTTCTTTGCACCAGTGACCGAAAATGACTTCAGTGTCCCAGAGGGAAAAAAGGAAAAAAAAAAAAAAAAAGAAGAAGCCACAATTATTGCAGAAACTGAGCTTTGTGTTCAGACCACATTAGGAGATGGTGGAGTTTATTTGAACTCCAGATAGCTCCAGCAATATCAGCGGTAATCCATGGCTGGGTGAAGAAGAGGATAAGTTTGTGTGTGTGCGTGTAGGCGGCAAATTAAAAGTCCATGCATCAGGACCACATTTTTCTAATCAGACGCTTTGAATGTGAAACCCTGGGTGAGGCAATTTAGCTTAACGAGAATGAGAGGCTCGCTGGGCCGAATGAGGAAGGAAGAAGCTGGGGTGTCACTTTTTGACCTTTAAGCTCATCTGATGAATTTCTGGTAATTAAGTCATTTGATTGCCTGAATTAATGATTTGGATAACTGCCCTTTAAAGGCTGTTTACTTCTCTGTAAATTGAGGTCTTTTCTGCATGTCTTGTTTTTTAATGTAACCTTTATAGAAATTACTACATGCACCAGTCATTTTCATGGTGAATAAAAAAAACGGCAGCTCTTAATTTTCATTGCAAGAAAAGTGAGGAGAGTGAGGGAGAAAGAATGAGAGAGAGAGAGAGAGAGAGAGAGAGAGTAGAGGACATTCTAAGCAGTGTATGGATAAAACATTACAGGCCACACTGACATAAACAGCACCATATTACTGCTTGCAGCCAGACACTATTAAACTAAACTCCTGGATGAATGCTGTTCTCAAAGATCACCTGCAAGTTCAGCTTTGTGGTGCTAAAAATCTACGTTAAAAATATCTTAATCTTAGTTGCACAGGGATTATAAAAATACATACAAATAAAGCCTATGAAATTCCATGAACTGGTAAGTAATTAATCCATTCATTATATAAAAGCCATCATATGTTACTATGATCAATCGGATATTATTTCAAATAAATATTTTATTAAGTCAGTGTCAAATGTCACCTTGGTGTGGTTTATGAACCTTTGGGAAATACCAAGACATGCTAAACTGTACCTCTAAAACCACATGACTCTCCAGCACAGTTGAGTAACAGATCAGTTGCCAGATCCTCCACTCGGTGCTCCAGCTGCAGCATTGTGGTGGCCAGCTGGACCAGGCCTCTCAGCTGCTCAGAGGTTAGGGAGAAACTCCGGCTCGTTTGGGGAGCATCTTGAGGAGCTGCAGTTGGACACAACATTGAGGTCACTAAGGTACAATTCCATATAGCAACTCCTGAATATTCTTTGTTTTTTCCCTCCGGGAGAACCCTTTAAACCTCACAACAGAGGATTCCTTTCTGACAGCAGGAACCTTCATATAAGCTCTATTACAGTAAAATATGCTGGAAAACCAATATTTTACCAATTTTGAGACAGTATTATAAAAATCTCACTGGACTATTTGTAAGGGCACATCTTAATGGCATTTATAAAATGTGAACTACAAAATGTTATTTAAAACCATTCCTAATCATATATATATAATTGTTCCTATGCAGTAAATATAATTTCCAGGGAACAAACAAAAAATCTCAGAAATCTATAAAATGCCTGAGTCAATCAAATAACCAACCATTCAACAAGCCATCCAACCAACAAATCACTGCCCAATTAAGCCATCCCCCCAACCAACCATCCAATCCACCAACCAACCAACAAACCATCTATTCATTCAATCAATCAATCAATCAATCAATCAATCAATCAATCAATCAATCATCCATCCAACCAACTACCCAACCAACCTAGCCTGTGTGGAAAAGTATGGCCCAAGCACTGGAGGCCTGATGGGGGTTATTACAACATTATGATGGAGAGGAAGTGGTCACTGTGCTGAAAGAAGCCAGTCGTGTCACTTATAGTCAGTGAAGAGAAGACAAGCCAGCGCCCTGTCAGGGGTCAATACAAGGGCGTAGTTCTAAGATAAGTATAAAGAAAGCAGTGATATAATCAGCTGTCAATTATAGACCATATCAAACCTCCCCACTATCTGTAAGATTCTGGAAAAAGTAGTAGCAGCAGCTATGTTCATATCTATATAAAAATAGCATAAAAAACTGTATCAGTCAGGATTTAGGCTCCATCACAGCACAGAGACAGCACTTGTTAAAGTAGTAAATGACCTCCTATTGGCCTCTGAACAGGGTTGCATCACTACTGTAGTAAACACTACTTGTGTTACTCGACCTCAGTGAAGCTTTTGACACCATTGATCATAGTATTCTCCTTCACAGATTAGAAAATGTAGTAGAAATTAAGGGAATTTAATTTCTACTACATTTAGAAATCTGGCTCAGATATTTGGCTGATCGTTATCAGTTCGTAGATCTAAATGATGACTATTCTGCATGTTCGCAAGTGGAGTTTGGTGTTCCACAGGGCTCAGTTTCAGGCCCACTGCTTTTTTCTCTTTACATGCTTCCTCTGGGCAACATAATTCGTAAGCATGGTATTCGTTTTCATTGTTATGCTGACGACACACTGTTATACATCTCAGCAAAACCAGATGAGAAAAACCATCTTACTAAAGTTGAACAATGTGTGCAGGACATAAGAGATTGGATGTTAATTAACTTCCTTCTGCTTAATCCTGATAAGACAGAAGTTCTAGTCATAGGACCACAAGCAACTAAAAGCTAAAAACTTTAAATGGCCTTTCTGTTCCATCAAGTACAACAGTGAAAGACCTTGGTGCGATTATAGATTCCAGCCTTTCATTTGAAGCTCATGTCGATAATATTACCAGGATAGCACTCTTTCACCTCAGAAATATTGCCACTAAATGATGCAGAAAAACTAGTTCATGCTTTTATCACCTCTAGGTTGGACTATTGTAACGCCTTTACTGTTTGGTTGTTCAACTAGGAGCATAAACAATCTTCAGTTAGTCCAGAATGCAGCAGTGAGAGTCCTCACTAGAACCAGAAGATACGAGCACATCACCCCTATCTTATTCACACTGCATTGGCTCCCTGTGAAGTTTTGCATTGATTTTAAAATACTACTAGTGACGCAGAAAGCATTAAATGGTCTCGCACCGCAGTATCTGAGTGAACTGCTAGTGTCTTACGATCCGCCACGCCTACTGCAATCAAAGGATGTAGGCTGCTTGTCAGTACTGCATATTATGAAAACTACAGCAGGGGCCAGAGCTTTTTCTTACAAAGCCCCAAAGTTATGGAATAGTCTTCCAATTAATGTTCGGGACTCAGACACTGTCTCAGTGTTTAAGTCTAAGCTAAAAACCTATTTATTTAGCCAAGCATTTGTGTAAATAGATTTGCCTTAGGTAAAGGAGCAGATCTGGGGCACTCAAGGGTGTAGAGTATTATGGTGAACTGTCACAATAAAATTTTTTTTTAAAGCCTCCAGAATCACAGTACATAGCTCTAAAACTACCAGACTAGCCATCTGCTTATAAAATGACCCCAAATTGTCATAAGATTTCAGTGGGAGAGATTAAAATTTTCAGCTAATTATTTAACATTAGCCAAATCACCAAGAGTCAGAGGTCAGATCACCGTGCATCACCATCATCAAAACATCAATTGAGGAGTCATTTAAATTGGTGCTCATTCCTCCGGTACAGTTCCATGATCAAATTCATACCAAGACACAGTTAATGTGTTCAGTTCACATGTTACATTAGGCCTGAGTTAGAATACCAATGTCGCAACTTGTACAGTATTTTTATTTTCATTTAGTAACATTTAAAAGTTCATTCACTCCACGATGCCATGGACCTTATTTTCCGGTATCACAAAATGAGCTCATATGTATCAGGTCTTTCCAGAAGAAAAAAAACCCACACAAGTTCTCCATGAAAAGAAGTAATCAAGGAGTTTTATTAGCAAATGTCACCCAAAAACCCAATGTACAGCAGAAATTAATTATCCAAGATGAATCAAACGTAAAAATCAGTCTTTTATCCGAAGCAACTTAAAGAATGCTACAATCCAACAGAGGTGAAGGTTAAGGGCCTTGCTTAAGAGCTCAGCAGTGGCTTTGGAAGTTCTGGTATTTGAACTCAAAATCTTCTGATTACTAGCTTAGAGACTTAACCACTCACCCAACCTCCCAGATCCCCCCCCCCCCCCCCACACGCCACATACTCTTATACTTACATTCAGCTCCACACACAGCTCCACCAAATCCCTTGAAAAGTTCTCATTCAAAAAGCTCGCTCAAATGGCAAAAACTTTTCTCAGCTCACCCGCACATGACCCCCGTCTCTAAAATTGCTTTTGCATCCCTGAGGCTGGCCATGCCATGACTCGGGGGATGTTCCGCATTAGACCAGAAGAATGGGACTAGCGAGGACAGCCTGGCTGTATTCTCCAAAGCTCAGACAAACTCGCTTTTTTGTATGTGCTCTTAAATGAGCTGTGCTAACAGAAAAGGCGTTGGGGATAAAGCGGGCATTAACAGAAGTTAAAGTGGATAAGGGAGGCATTAACTGAAGTTGTAAAAAAAAAAAAAAAACTTGAGGATGATGGAGTGTGGTGAGGATTGAAAGAAGGGAGGAAGTGGTGAGGGAAGCAGACCCAATAACTGAAACATGATTGCCTCTGGATTCTAATGTCATTTTGTCACATTGTTATAACAAATCTGACAATATGACAACATACTTATTCCCTTGTTCCCTTCGGTTTAATCAGGCGTGCGGGGATGAAAGATAAGGAGGCTATAAATATCTTTATTTGTGCTTTTACCTCTCTCTCTCTCTCTCTCTCTCTCTCTCTCTCTTTATTTTGCACGTCAGTCTGGGTGGATGAGTATTCTGATGCAGAAGTTGAACCCAGTAGCTGTCTAGTGGGCAGCTCGTTTGTTTTTATATGTGTCTTTGTGTGTGTGTGTGTGTGTGTGTGTGTGTGTGTGTGTGTGTGTGTGTGTATGTGAGAGAGTGTGTGTAATCACCTCAGCTCTCCAGTGCTTTATTAATGGGTTCCAAAGGGACCAGGAGAAGCTGTGGAGCAGTGTATGGAAAAAAGCTGCATGAATGCATGGAGAGCTTCTCTAACCCACCAGTACCACGAGTTGCAAAATGAACCTCGACAATAACAACGGCGGCGCTCTGAGCTCTGTCTGTTCCATTTTCATACACATTGACACACATATTGCATTATACATTGAATATGTAAAGGTTTATCTGGCTGCTTCACGTACTACATGTCCCCGAGTGAATTCAACAAGACTTAAAAGCAATGAGCTGCAGTGTACAAACACAGTTTACACCCGATGAAGCATTTCATCTAAACCACGAGCTCAGCATCTGTATGAAGCACTTAGTACAGCATCCTGTGTTGCACTGGAGGTCTGGGTTACACACTGAAAGCAGTCTTACATAGTAACTGTAAATGGACTGGACGCCGTGTTTGAGTCTCAGGTTGCTGTATAGTTGTATTAATATTTGTTCATTTGAATGACGGTTTATACTCGTACAAAGAAAGTACTGTCTAGTCTAGCTTTCCAACGGATAAGAATGGTGCACCAAACCACCTCATTGGTTTGGACCTCATCTGTCTCTTAGATTGAAATGAGGCTAGATAATATTTCCAGAATCAGGGACGTGCAGTACTACAACAACAGCAACAACAACAGCAACATCTGTTATATAACTAATGCTAGCAAAACACTCAGAAAATGAAAATTTGAGCTGGACTGAAATAATGTTTTTATTAAAAAAATAAATAAATAAATAAAAAAAACAGCTCCTAGCCAATATGTTGGCCAAATGCTTCCTCCACTTTTGTCGGGGGCACAGACGCATTATGCTACATCACCAGAGACATTACCAGGAGAGGATACACACACTGTGGCTACATAAATTTCCTCCCCACAAGGATTGAAGCATTCACTTATTTTCAATAGTCTGTATTAATGCACATAATAACTTTGGCATACTTTTGTGTTAAATTATGTTCGTTGAAATAATATGAGGTTATTTTAGACCGTGCATTCCAGGCGAACCACACAGTGTTATGCAAACAGTGTTAATGCTGCTTAACTTAAAGGACTATGTTACAATAAATTTTACAGCAATAGTATAAAAAAAATTACCCTGGACTGGGTTTATCATACAGACCTGGTAATATTTGGGCATAATGTTTCCAATGAATCCCTGAATCATTTTTTTGTCCTGTACTTATGCCTGTATCTTTATAGTGTGTGTGTGTGTGTGTGTGTGTGTGTGTGTGTGTGTGTGTGTGTGTGTGTGTGTGTGTGTGTGTGTGTGTGTGTGTGGCTCGAGCTCCACCAGCTCTACCCTTGAGCTCAGGTCATTTGCTTTGTCGACACTAACTCACACTTAGGCCTGGCATCTCACCTTCATGTTTAATAGCCTGCTGTCATGCTGGCTTGTCTTGTTCTCATACAGCTATAGCCTTGCTATTTATTGGCCCATCCATTAATGGCTTATTAAACTAGCACTCTCATTGCTAACTCTAAGTAGCCTGTGTGGGAAAGGATGGCCCAGGCACTGGAGGCGTAATGGGGGTTATTACAACATGATGATGGAGAGGAGGTGGCCACCGCGCTGAAAAGCAGCCAGTCGTGTCATTTACAGTCAGTGAAGGGAAGACAAGCCAGCGCCACGCCAGGGGTCAATACAAGGGCGTAGTTCTGAGATAAGTATAAAGAAAGCAGTGATAGAAGCGCCAGGAGGATGGCACATGAGGCCACGGGCTACTAAGGAAAGTGCTTGTGTGTTAGACCGTGGTGTTAGAATGGTGCAGGGCATGTGAATAATTCATTTATCGGTTCTGTCGAGGAGATGTTAAAGCATTTAGCAGAAATATGACTCTAATTGGAAAGGTATTAGCTGAGAGACAGAAGTCTGACAACTACAGTATACTGTTAATGCTAATCAGTTAATAATTAAACAGACTTAAGGGGGGTATTATTAAATGAGTGGAACATTTTTATTTTAAAAAACGACATATTTTATGTAGGAATTAAGAATATGGCGTAAGACAGGGAAGGAATTTTTCCCAAATTAAAGTAGATTAACGACCACACTTTCAGAGGCACATGCCATCATGTAAGACAAAAATCCACCGATGTGATAACCCGGTCTCCCGACTTCATTTTATTTCCACATAACGTTGCTGAGCCTGGCTGGACCTGACCGACTGCGGGCCCCTGAACGTCGCACCGCCTCCCTCCAGAGGCTTGGCCACTATGCATGATTCATGCTGCTCCATGCGCTTCCCTTATTAGCCTGACACACCTATCGCTCTGGAATAGGGTCAGTCTGAACTCATCAGACCACATGACCTATTTCCATTGCTCCAAAATCCAATCTTTATGCTCCCTAGTAAATTGAAGCCTTGTTTTCTGATTAGTCTCACAAACAAATGTTTTTTTTTTTTGTTTTTGTTTTTTTATGGCCACACAGCTTTTTGGTCGCGATCCAGTGAGGTTTTGTCACAGTGTGTGGTTGGAAATGCTCTTACTTTCATTATTAAACATGGCTACGAATTTCTCCTGTTGGTTTTTTTTTTTTGTTTACAGTACAACTTTGCCGAGCATATCAGTGATTTCTGATTTTTTTTTCTTCCCCCAAACACATTTCTCCCACGACTACCCTTCAAGATTTTAATAATTTGTTGGACAGTTTTGCATGAAAAAAAAAGTTGGCTCCGTCTATAATTCCCTGACCCAAACGCAGTGAATTACAAAGCCTTCCTTACTAACCAACTGTCTGAACAACCACACAAACCAGCGAAGTACCCAGCCAAACACCCTAAACACACCCATGCACACATTCATCCACCCACACACCCATGCACACACTCACTCCAATACCCAACTCACATCTATAAACCTAAAGAACAAAGACCGGAAATTAGAACAGAGCCACAGTTTCTCTTGGCTCATCCGAAGTACAGTATAACCGCATACGAAACTTGTCCTCCCTCGGCGCTGAGCTGTAACTGAGCTGTGTTTTGTGGAACATGAAGGGAAGTGAAGGGAGGGCAGAGCTGGCAGCTATGTACATATGCACCATTAATGATACGGTATAAGAAAGAAAAAAAAAACAGCCCAATTTAATACAAATATGTTATTAAGCATGTATGGTTTTTTGATATATAATTTTAGATCTATGGCATTTTACAGTACACCTATAAAATTCATATTAATATATGATCAAATATATTAATAAATATATGAATACAGCATGAATTTTGGTATCTTTTAAAATGAATGTTTGGTTTGTTTAATTTATTATTGTTCTCATTTCATTTGATCAATGTAAGATTTGATCTATCAAACTATATTACTGTTGTTATTATTGTTATTATTATTATTATTATGTTAGTTTTATCCTTATGTGATCCGTAATCTATGGACCTTACTGTGTGTGTGCACGTATAGTGTGTATTTACTGTATATACACTGTTGTGTGTGTGTGTGTGTGTGTGTGTGTGTGTGTGTGTGTGTGTGTGTGTGTGTGTGTGTGTGTGTGTGTGTGTTTTAGAAAGATAGAGAGAGAGGGAGAGAGGGAGTGTCACACACTGAATGAGCAAAGAGAGGTGTAGCATTAAAATAGCACAAGAAAACAGGGAGAGAACAAAATGGAGAGAAGGAAAAAAAAAAGAGAAAAGCAATGTGGGGAGGGAAGGAAATCCCCGAACAGTTGTTATTGATTCCAGTGTTTACGGCCGGATAGTTTAGTGCCGTTTACAAAACAGAACAGATGCAGTCAGTGAGCAAAAAGGTAAACAATTGCTGTGTGGCTGACTGCCAAATCCCCGGCCTGGTGTATTAAACCGACTCTGAAGTGCTTTTCCCCTTTGGGTTGCACTTACTGCCACTTCATCTCCACACACTCATTCTGCTGTTCTCTCCTTTCATTCACTATCACAGAAACACCCATATACACCTATACACCCACCCACCCACCCACACACACACCCACACCCACACACACACACACACACACACACACACACACACACACACACCTACTCCCAGATCGTGTTGTCTGGCTACACCATGTTCCGCTCAGACCCATGGGGCCTTGCTCTACCTAGCCGGCCCATTAGTGTGGTGAATTGCATGCATCTGACACGGCTACTAAATGTAATTATTAAATGCCTTTCACCAAATGATTCCCTGTCTATTGGGAAATAGGCAATCATGCAACAGTTTAGTCTGTGATTTTATTTCCATTCGTCTTCTCATATCCATTCGCGCTCTCTGGCTGTATCAGTCACACCACGGTGTCATGCTGAGCAGGTTAGCCAGAATCACTAGTAAAAAAAAAAAAACCCGAAGCGCAAAACTAGAAAGGGACCTTATTTATGTACCTTGAACTGGCTGGTGGCCATTCTTACTGCTCACCATTGTGTTTTCTCGTAATGGAGGGGAATGACTATCCCTCTGATCAAAGATTTTCATTATATATGCCAGATTTATTTATTTATTTATTTTTGCATATTTGGCACACTCAAATGATTTACATCATCAACAGATTTTCATAATACACAAAGATAACCTGGGTAAATACAAAATACAGTTTTTAAATGTTGATTTCATTTATTAAGGGGAAAAAAACTGTCCAAATTTACCTGTCCCTATGTGAAAAATGCTAAATCATTAATGAACCTGATTACTGCCAGACCCATTGAATCAAGAAATCACTTAAATAGAACCTGTCTGACAAATTCAAGCCACTCGTCAAAGTGTGCGTCCCGTTACATCTGTCAAAAAGCTAGCACAATGTTTCATAGAAAGGACACCAATACCAATAGTCAAACATGGTGGTGGGAGCGCGATGGGCTGGGGCCACTTTGCAGCATCAGGACCTGGACGACTTGGTATAATTGATGGAGCTATAAATTCTGCGCTGTAATATAAAATCCTGAAGGAGAATGTCCGGCCATGGGTTCCTGACCTAAAACTCGAGTGACCTCAAGTTCACTGGAGTTATGCAGTAAGACAATGATCAAGTCCATGTCTGAATGGCTCGATATACTGTATATGGCTGACATAATTAATCGTTTGGTGTGACCTAGTCCAGAGTTAAATCTGATTGAGATGCCGAGGCTGTGAGATGCCTCACGAGCTTGCTGACATAAGTATGACTTCTTTGAATCCATTTCCATTAGAGGACCAAAAACTAACAGAGCATTTGCCCATACAGTGTCCAAAATGATATTTATTTTTTCTCTATTGAACTGTTGTAGAAATGCAACATCAAACTTGAATTGTGCATTTATATTAATTATCAGCATGGTTTGGATGAGCTACAGTACTCAGACTCAGACTGTGGCTTTCAGTATAACAGCGCACTTGCTCGTGCGATATTGCTTATTTGACTGCTTGGTGTCGCACAGCAGTGTAAGCCTGCCAGGCATAAACAGAGGTCTTTTAATAGGATATTAAGGAAAAAATACTGTAGATTGCTTTTTATTTATTTATTTATTTATTTACTTCACCGATTTTATGGTGATGTATTGCATCTGTAACATATCTTCTCTTAAAGTAGAGTAATAAAAATGTCAGAACTCAGTGGTAACATGTTTCTTCCACTATTTTCCATTCGCTGGACTCCTGTACAGTCCTGACCTCGCTCTGAGCCATTTCCACATATTTTGACCACACACACACACCCACACACACATACAGTGTATATATGCATGCTGTATATAGTATACTGAAACCAAAACCAAAATTTCTAGATAAAAAAAAACAATTCATGGACTTTTATCGTTCTGTACCTACTACAAAATGTCTTGCAGATATAGTTTTCAAAATGTTGATAATTGCAAACTCATTATAGATTTTATACTGGAAAAATGGCATATATATATATATATTTTTTTCCCTCCCAAAACAGTGCATGTGCTTCTTTATTAAATAAGAAATAAACAGCACAGCAAAATGAAGGATTTCATTACAACTCATCCAAGAGCTTGATGTTTTATAAAGAAAAAAACATGTTTGCATATTGAATCAGATGAAGCCACTTTTGCATAAATAAATGCAGATTCTGAAGAAGTTGCAATACTTGTATGAACATCAGCAATCGACTGGCAAAGACTGATGCTACTGTATATCTACTGTCCTCTTTATCTACTTAAGTTCGTCAAATGCTTCAAAAGTCTCAGGTTAACTAGAATGGGTATTTCTTATCAAAACAAATTTATATACCGTTACCTGTTATATAAAGTCTATAATACATATCACACCTTGTCGTGATGGACATAAAATCCCACGTCGAGACAGAGTTCAATCCAGGAGAGAAGACGGATCTGAGAAGGAGGGGCAATTATTAATTTTTTTTTTGTTAGGAGTATAACTACTAGTGCTCATGTTCAAGTCAAACATCACATAACAAAGGAGTGGAGAGGGAAAAAAAAAAGAACACTGACAAGTTTATCATCCAGTCGGATCAATGGCAGAATTCTCCACTGACTCTGACTGACAGGACAACAAAGCCTGCTCAGCATGTCGGAGGCAAAGATCCACGCAGATGCAGATGTTAACAGCGGCACCAGGGGAATCTGGCGGCTTTCATATCATAGTTGGTTCTGCCTCTTTCTATCCTGCCCCTTTAACGCAGAAACATGGCTCTAGTGGCATGGAAAACAGAGAGGAAGCAACCACAACCACACACACACACACACACACACACACACACACACACACACACACACACACACACACACACACTTTTTGAAGTATTATGAATTCGGCTTGGACCGTTATTTTGTTGTTGTTATTGTTTTAAGGTCAATGCCTGATTTTAGGGCTCTGATCATAAAGTGGACCTTTTACACAATCTTTAATGCATGAGGTTGAAATATTTGTCATTCGATTCAAGGCTGCTGAAGAATACAGCATTGTGTCATTTGGATACTTTAGAATTAACAGGACTCTCCCATATTCCTGAAGCTCATCCTGATCTCAAGATAATAAAAATAAATAAATAAATAAACAAGTTATGTGCCCTCGATAGGAGGTTTGTCATAAATCACTGTCAAAAAAAATTACAGCTTTAAAGTTATTTATTAAAGTTGGTTTGGAGATGGTTCGTAGACTTGGATCATCATCTGAAAAAAATGACAAATTCCTTATTTAGTGTTGATATCAATGGCTTTGAGCTGTCGATACTGGAGCGCTCGTAAAAATAAAAAATAAAAATAAAAACTTTCATACAAGTGGTGAAGAAAATCTGCTAAAATGTCCAAATCCAACCCCTAGCACTGAAGTACTTAACAGGACAGTCTAATAGATAATATACTGCATATGGTGACATTTATTATTGAAGTGCACAGCAGGTTCCTAGCTTTTGTAGTAGCTATCCAAAATAAGCATGTCATGGCAGTTCTTGACAACTGATCGCTTCAGCATGAGTTTGGAACAGTTCGGTGCAAGTATCCGAGGTGATTTGGAAGACTTTCGTAGCTTGTGTAGTGGTTTAAGGTTAACGACGTCAGGGATCGAAATTCAGGACAGTTCAGTGCAAAAAGTTCAGGAATATGAGAAAGTGCACTGAGTATGGAATAAAACATGATGCGGTATGCTGTAAGAGGACAAACAATCAACAGGAGGATGGTGGAGATTTTTCTGATATAAAAATGTAGACGCATACTGTAGTTGGATGATGAATACTTTACATATCCAAACTAAAAAGGTGTGTAAATACTCATGAGTTTTCTGTACATTTCTTTTTGGAAGTCTCTGTATCTTGTACTGTACAGGTAGCGTTTCCCCCCCCCCCCCCCCCATAAGTTCTCAGCAACTTATGTCACATTAACTTTAGGGGAAAGAAAAGAAAAAAAATCTACGGAAAGCCTGGTTTTTTTTTTTACGCTGCTTTAACATACATGGTAACAGTAATTTTCATTCATTCAAAAATCTGAATCAGAAATGTTTCAAACAAGAACCTGCTGCGGAATTAGATCAATTAGGCATTTTGGTACAAGATGTTATTGCGAAATAATCGACTCATATTCATATAATGAGACATACTGTATATCTAAAGCAAAACTGACATATTTGAAACAATTGCTCGAAACAGATGCTCGAAAAAAAAAAACTAGTCATAACTCCAACTCACACTTCTTGGCAAACATTTTAACAGAACGCACGACTGTGCCTATGCCAATTGATCATTCTCATATGAAGTTAACTTTATTTTTTTTTTGTATCCTAATGTGATCGCAAAAATGTTTATTCATGAGGCTCCCGGTCCTTGCATCGCCAGAAGCGCGGTCCACCTGGACCGCAGCAGGGGTTGCCAGCTTTCCTGTGGTGTAATATCTGAAACCTCAACCTTGCCATAACACGAACGAGCGGCTATAATAGTACCACTGAATGCTTCCACCTCAAACTTTCCAGTAATACAATCTTGAAACATTTTCCTCCCTTAAGGCCTGCATGCAGTGGCCATTCAACTTTTATTCCAATCCAACCAGTAGGAAAAAAAAAAAACAGAAACGTAAAAGATTCGAAAGTTTCCTAGTTAAGCAGAAATGTCTTCAGACAAGCTTTTAAACGCCTCTTCCTGCTATATTCCATTAGACGAACACTTGAAAACCAAACATGTATCATGTTGTAACAAACTGAAGGTTTCTCCCTGCTTAAAAAACACATACATGAACCCGAAGCCTCTCCTGTTATTGCGCAAAGTAAGACACATCGTGACATACGTGTTCCCACTTCACTTTAAAACAAGTCTCACTCGCTTTAGAGGATCTAAATTAGAGGATCAATTGTCAGGACAGTAAACAGTCCAGAGTGTAAGAGGGAGAAAAAACATCCGAGCGCTATAATTGCATGAGTGCATGCATCATCGCTGGACGTGCAGCATCTTGCATAAACGTGTAAAGTGAGTCTGATACAATTTACTGAAGTGTAACTTTATTAAATATTAACGAACGCTGTACAAGGGCATGTGAGAGACTGCAGCTTCATAAAGCGATCTGCACCACTGTGAGGGGCTATTAGCATGAAGCGTTTGTAGTGCGTGTTCAGGCTAAGTGCGGACATGATAAGCAGATTGTGATACTAATGAAATTGACGGTATATAAATGGCGTCTGGATTACACATGCTGTAAATACGATCATGGCATAAATACAGCTGAAGTACAACAAGTTTTTAAGGGAACATCCCTAAACAAACAGGAGCGTGGATGCAAAAGTGTTCTGAATTCAAGAGCTAAATGATTCTGGCTTTAGAGTTAACTACAAAATTAATAACGACGGAAAGAATATTGTATGACCTTAGAACAGAATTATTGATCAGGTCAACAGGGAGTTCGTCAGGGAAGCTAGGTTGAGGAATTTAAATTTTGTAAATGAATTTGTCAAACTTTCCTGTTTCCTGTTCAATGTGAAGAACCATGTTCTATCTCGTGCAAACTCATCATGACACACTAAAATCCCATTTCCAGGCTGTAATGTGGAAAGCCCAAGGGGGGGTGAATACTTATGCAGGGTATTTATTTAGCATCCTGTTAAAGCGGTATGTTGACTTTGATATTAAACGGAAAAAGAACCTATTTCACCAGCAGGATTATGTACACACATCTACACACACACACACACACACACACACACACACACATCCACATTCGCTTTTGCCCCGCCTGCCCCCCATCCATGTCTCCTGCGAACGCACTGAGCTGTGGTGGTGCGGCTTTAAAGTGCCCCATTGTTCCAGACCAGTCGAGCCGTGCATCAGACTCTGCGGTCCAGTCTTCACCCCATTACTTCCAGGAAGAAGGGAAGAAAAAGAGGGTGAGAGGACATAAAGAAGGAGGGACGAGCGGCAAAACAATGGAGAAAAGATAAGCGCAAAGGTCTCTGCCCGTGCAGATCTGATGAAAGGAGGGAAGGAACTACATCCGTCTTGCCTTTTCAGATGCAGGGGTTAAAAGAAGCTGCCATCTCAGCGCATGAAAAGCTGTTAAATGCTTCAGTGCCTTGACAGCATGGCATGCCAGGAAGTGCGCCGCTCTCCCCCGGGACCCGTGCCGAGCC
The DNA here is from genome assembly GCA_011419295.1 of Clarias macrocephalus. Classification (NCBI taxonomy): domain Eukaryota; kingdom Metazoa; phylum Chordata; class Actinopteri; order Siluriformes; family Clariidae; genus Clarias; species Clarias macrocephalus. Next base: position 39,998 of record JAAGKR010003211.1, read on the forward strand.
GCTGCCTCATTCCCGGCTACGCTCCTGCCCGCAAAATGTGCTGAATGAATAAAAGCTTAATAATAACACCTAGCCTGCGAGAGTTCAAAAGGTTTTAAGAGCCGAACAAACAAAGAGGGACATTCCGGGTACTTTTCCGGGCCTGCTTTCGCAATAAGATGGCCTGCGCGGCTTGATTAGCATCATGTTTAGCATGCTGCTTAATGCAGAAGGTGAATCATTAGTGCCTTTGAAAGGGCCCCGCAAATGGGTGTGATCACCAGTCAGCAAGTAGGTAAATGACTGTGAACGGCACTCATTAAAATTCTCGAATAGTACAATAACAATCGTAGTCATTAAACAGTGCCCGAAGGCAGGTGTCATAATCTAGCGTTTACATTCGGCGTACAGTCATGAATGGCTACAGCCGAGGAAAGTGCCATAGTCGCGCGCATGCATTACATGCTCGCTGCGTCCACATTAGTAGCTAGACCGCCTCTGGTGATTTATTTTAAGGATTGTTGGGCTGACTGTAGAACCTGAAGTGTTCGACCATTAAATGGTCCCAGTGATGTGGTAATAGTGAATAGATTAAAAGAAGGAAAATGTTCTAGGGAGATAATATCTTTAAGGTTCCTGAGTGTAAAAAGTGAGGATAACAGTGTCTATTAAAAAGATTTAAGGATTTAAAGGAGCAGCGGGTTTTATTTATTTTTTTTTTTTAACTGTAATGCAAACTGCAGTAGCAATGAAATGGAGCTTTTCACTTCGAACCTATGGGATATAACCCAACCTACTAAACCTATTAAACTGAACTGTACTTAGTAGAGGTGCCGCTAATTTCTGGGCCAGAAAAAAAAAGAAATGCTAGGAATCTCTCGAGCTGAGGTGGAGGAACTCCACGGAGACCGTGCTGACAGCGCTGGCATTTATACCTCAGTGATTTTTCAAGCCTTTCCACAGACAGAGTAGTTAAGACCTGGATAAACAAATACACATACATATGGTATTGTGATACACACTTAAGATACAGGATTAAGACCCAAGGCGGGGCTTCCTAAAGAGCCAGGTTCTCCACAATGTTCAGACCTAAATCCAAACATCTTCTCCCTTTTCAAGCCAGGTGACTCACCACACCCGTTAAACACACACAATAATACAGCAAATATCATACATACCACCAGAGGCAGAAAACACACTGACCTACTGCTGCCTTCTTGCTTGAGCTCCTCACCCCCTTCCCTCCTGGCATACTGTTGTCCTTCACCTCCTTCTCCATGAGCAAGCCGAGCTCCTGCCCCAGCGTCCGCAGATAGGCCTGGTTCACAAACCTCACGATGCAATGTGGTTCGAATGTGGCATTCAGGACATGAATGTCCTCACTCAGCATCTCACAGAAGGCAGGACAGACAGCCTGGATGCTCGCGGCCAACCTTTGAAAGCCGCTTTCTCCATCTGGACGGAGGGTCTGGTTTTTCCTGAGAAGCCCCAGAACCGTTTTGCTCTGCAGAGCCTGGTACTTGTCCAGAACCTCTGTTTCAGTGTACAGGAAGCAGAGCTGCTGCACAAGAGACACTGCCCTTGGAGGGACTCCAGAGGCGTCCATGGATAACTCGTCCAGCAGGTGGCGCCGCAACGTGCGCCGGATGTCGTCCCAGGTTCCTTGGACGTCCAGAGCGATGCTGTCGTGCGCAGAGCAGAAGGGAGCCATGGAAGTCTGGCTCTGTTCGGATAGAGAGTCCGAGGTGGGGAAGGCCACGCCGCATCGAGAGGAGATGTTTAAGAGCAGTTGGAGGACTGCCTCTGCGTGCACCTCCTCCGTCTTCAGGAAGTGTTGCTGTTAAAAGAGTTGAGGCTTTATTAGACGAAGTATGCAGAAATATGTGACAATAAAACCTAAGATGGGGATCTATAATCGGGAAGGGTTCTTCGCTTCGGGTGGGATGTCCATACACTCGATGCAACATGGACCATCAAACATTAGCGCCTCCAGTTTCATTCTGGATTTCATATCAGTTGTTTAATTGTAATTTTGTACAATCGGTTTATGTTTATGGGTCCTCAGATTTTACATTACACAGAATCTTTATATGGTAGATCAGTATATCACAATGTACAGCACTGTATGTGACACATTACCAGTGCTTTGAGGAAGTCCAGAAGCTCGCGGTGACCAGTAGAGAGCGGTTTCAGCAAACTCAGGTTACTCTGACTGAACAGGTTCAGGCATTCTGTGTGTCTGGGGAGCTTCTCATCAGCCCACGTCTGTCCAATCTTAGTCTGCAGTTCGCACAGGTTCTGCTCAATACTACACACACACACACACACACACACACACACACACACACACACACACACACACACACACACACACACACACACACACATTTACAGTTAAATCTCAGGGTTGGCATCTTGTCCCCCAGCTGTTCAAGCTACAGCTCTGATCAAGACGCATCAGCCCTAATGAACATGGACGTCGATATATTTGCACTGGGATATGTGTGTATATGTGTGTGTGTGTGTGTAGGTGTAGGTGTTGGTGTGTGTGTGCGTTTGAGAATCTGATGCAGACGAGCAATAAAATGGCTCGTCTCTTTCATCATCCCAGCACGAGCAGAACCTCGCCATAACCACGCATAAGCACTTCTGTCTTCTCTGTATATGATAAATTAGACATGACATTTTCTCCAAATCTGTCCGTCTCTCTCACATCTCACATCTCGCACCTCGCACACCCACACGCACTCCATTACAATGCATTATGTGTCTGCGAGAGGTAACAGCCTCGCAGCACCACCTGACTTGAGGCCTATAAACACTCAGCTGTAAACACTAAGCGATACAAAAGGCCAGATGCCTTGCAACGGCAAGACATTAAATACCATTTCAAAGTGGCACATTTTTATTTCGCAAGAAAACACAGCAAACATAAAGTGCTGTTAATTTTAACGGCGTGCGCCCACAGTAAACTCGGGGAACGACATGCATGTGTTGCATCGCTGATCCCGGTCCCTGCTTTAATTTCGCTCCGAGGCAGGACTGCCAACAGGAACCTAGCAAATGTGTCTCATTTTGTTGTAAAGAGGAAATATGTATGAGGACGGGACATGACGGTGGGGACAGACTGTGCTGGAACAGTGATTCTTCCTGTTCTGGCCTTTAATGATGGCCCAAAGCTCGCTGTAAAATCACTCCAGCTAACAGCCAACATAAACCGCCTGTTTCACTGACTGAAGATGCAGCCTGAAAATTTGCACACCTAGCCAGTGTGATTTTTTTTTCTCCACCTGACAATAGACACGCTTTTTACACAATGCATGCACTATTTACAGAATACAGCATATATACAGTATTACGCGCATAACATTTTAGTATTACGCCTTAGGTTAACGCAATTTTTTTTTCTTATTTTAAAAACAAAAGCAAACTACTACATAACACTCTTATTTAAGCTTTAGTAGACTTAATCACTTAATCGGAGTCATCTTTCTAAAACATAAAGCCCGGCACATGGACTAAGTCAGTTTACTGTTTCTCATAAAGTAGGATTTGTGCTTGGTTCCACCGGAGGACTTTTACTCTAACAGCCGGGTGGAAATGAGGATCCATCTGTGCCACCATCCAGCCCTACTGCTCCATAAAACCTCCCAGCTCCCATCCGCAAACATCCTCAAACATCACCATGGATATCCATCACACACACACACACACACACACACACACACACACACACACACACACACACAGACACACACACACCAGGGTAAGCAAGTTTTCAGTCTTGAGTTGCAGGTGGCCCGAGGCCAGGACACACTCAGTGCCCCGTCTCGTTCTGGGCACCCAGGAGGGCTGGCGTCACTCTGAGGGCGAAGCTCTATAGTGACACTACACGGGTACCTGGAGGACTCAATTAGGAGCAGTTGATGGGGTTTGGGAGAGGTTATACCACAGGAAAGCATCAATGAATACAGATGAGCTTCAAACACGCTGGAATAGAAAGTTATGCTCAAATGAGAGCGTGTTACTTTAATGAAGTTGGTTCAATAAAAAGTAGAGTTTTCATTTTTTTTTTTACTTCTCAAAAGCTGTGGATCTATTTCAAATACATAAAGTGAACTATTTAAAAATTTGTTTAAATATGTGTTTTCCGTGTCCAAGCAGTTATTTGTTACAATAAATCACGGAATGTACTTCTTAGAAATTATGTTTCGTGAAATTACGTTATGTAGCAACATAGTGCGGCGTAAAGTTTAAACAGTGCAATAAAATTGCTTGTTACACTTTGATTTAATGATTTAATGATTTAAGTACATGTATTCACTTCAGAATGGAATGGAAACTTTAAAAAAACAAACACATTGTAGATCATTTCACAAATCATAGCAAAAATTTCCAAAGAATAACACAGGATGCATAAACTACTAGACACTTGGGTGGTGTGATACAGCTGACGTGAAACATGCACGAGTTCAATTAGTTTCTGTTATCACTTACGTTATTGAATGATAAACTCCTCCATCCTGAAGACCTCCCTGTGCTCTGGGCAGCTACAGTACGACTACTTTACAGCAGTGTGCCTGTTAAATGGCACCGGCCCTTAAGACTCCTTCTACTGTATAAGGATGTTAAATAAACATCTCCTAACAACAAACCTCACCACATGAATGATTATAGGGTTTTCTTTTCTCTTTAAAAAAAAAAAAAAATATATATATATAACAGTGTTGTATAATCTGAAGCATCCACCATAGACGTCCCTGTGTATTAGCTGTTACTATGGAAACTAAAAAATACTTTACAATGAGTGCATGAATAGAAATCTATGTTTCATGTTGAAGCTGCAAAAATACTTCTACATACCGTACACACAACACCTTCTGACCAATCAGATTTGAGATGTACTGTACAGTAGTATACATTATAAAGATGTCCTGCTGTGTCCGTATTTTTTGCTTGTACCAAAATGAAGGAACAAGTTTGGCTAAAAACTATGGCTGCACAATTTGATTAAAAAAAAATCAATAAATCACATTGTAATTATGTTGAGACATATTATGATTGTGATTTAAACTGCGATCTTTAACTATTAACTGTTCCATTTTAAAGTCTGAATGTATTTACCTAGACAAGATACTGTAAATACGAGATAAACAGCAAATAACTGGACGAATGTGTTCATTAAAAGGATTGGTTTATACAGTCACAATTATAAAAAAAAAAAAAATAATAATAATAAAATACAAATGCTTGTAAAATATTATTGACAAACACCACATACATAAATTCCAGACTTGTGTATATTACCTATTATTATATTACTAATTATTACTATAATTACTATATTACAAATTATGATATATTGTACTATATTTATTATTATTACATAACAAATTGCAGACAATTCTGATCTATAAATATTTTCTCACACGTTTCATACATCAGATTTCCCTAATTGTCTTTTGATTCTGTAAAGCTGCTTTGCGACAATGACTATTGTTGAAAGCATTATATGAATAAAATTGTATTGAATATTGTGATATTGATTGTTATCGATTGATTGTGCAGCACTACTAAAAACGTTCAGGCGCTATAAAGGCTACGTGGTATCAAAATACCATATATATATATATATATATATATATATATAAAATAAAAAAATAACAAATAAAATTAACATTAATTTATACATTCTTTCATCCATTATTACAAATTGCGCATCTTGCCCTGAGTCCCCTACAGTATATATATAGTATAACAGTATAACTCAGGGCAAGAGGCGTGGTACACCCTTGAATGCGTGCCAATTCATCGTAGGGCACACAAGACCACACTCACTCACGCCAATCTGGAAACGCCAATTCTACATGTCTTTGGATTGTGGGAGGAAACTGAAGTACCCGGGAAGAAACCCAGAGAACTTGCAAACTCCACGCACACGACCCGAGGCAGGAATTGAACCCTTTACCCTGGAGGAGAGAGGCCACAGTGCTAACCGCTAATTCCGTGATGGAATTATTTTCTTTTTAAGCCAGTATTATATACAATTACGAAAATAAACCTCTGCCATATGTTAGAATTGATTTCCTATTTCAGCCAATGTAATTATTTTTTGCTTTCTTTTTTAATCTACTTAATTTTTTTTTTAACTAAACTAAAAACGCCTGAATGAAAAACACTCAAGAATTCGAACAATTACTCCTTCCCTTCTCTGCTGGACACACTATAGTCGGATTTCCAGTTTGATTAAGTGCGTGCAGGATGCTGCGAGGTTCCGCCTCGCCCCGGTGTGTGACCTCTGCTACAGAGGAAAGCTAACAACCCCTGGATCAATCAACCCTACAGGATTAACTGCAATGCTTTTTGGACTGAGCGGGCGAAAGAAAGAGGCTCAGAAAACAAGCGGACAAGGAAGTCGGACAATACCTTCACAGAGACGCGTTATAAAATACTTGATGGAGCCAGCTTCAGGAACAGAAGCCAACAAAAGAAGAGGGAGTGGAGGAGAGGCCTGAAGCTAAAGGGAAACGGATGAGGAGAGGAAAAGTTCTTTTAAGCCCTGTCGTATGCTCTTTTTATTTCTATCCACGTGTCAATCATGCTCCTCGAGACTGTAATGGTTTTTCGTCTCCAAATGGAGCGGACAGGAGTAGCAGGTGAGGTGAAAAGAGAGACAGAGAGAGAGAGAGAGAGAGAGAGAGAGAGAGAAAAGCAATGGCAGTCTTTCATTAGGCATGATGGCGTGTTTCACAGCTCTCTGCCTTACAGAAACCCAATCCACTGATTAGTCAGCGCTTTGACATTATCTTAAGTTCCTTGTCAAAATTAATTTACTGTGGGTGGGCCGTGGGTCTGTCGCGCTCCAGGAGGCAGAGCGAAAGAAGAGGTGGGCGGGGGGAGGAAGGAGTGAGGGAAAGGAAGAGATCCCTTTCAAATAAGCCCCAGCTTCAGTGAGCACCTAGCCATGTGGCCAGGAAACAAATAGCCTATCTGAGTGCTATCAAAGAGCCCTTCTTTCTCCGCACAGTGAAGCAGGGACGTGTAAGCGGATCCCGTCGACGCCAGATCTGGCGTACTTAGTATCGTCCAGCGCCAAGCACCACGGCTTATTTGTCGGGATAAAACACCATGTCCGTGCACACACACACACACACACACACACACACACACACACTTATATGAGATTGCGAGAGATGTCACGGTGCCCCGGGTATCTATTGGGAGTCGTTTCCCGGGCAGGTGTAACATGGCGCCCGGTCTCCTTGGCTGACACTTCATTACGGCCCCTCTCATTGCCGGTGGCCTCGCTTGGCGTCCGAGTTGATGAAACCTAATGGATAACAGCGTTTCAATTTGAGAGAGAGCTAGGGCTGTTCGGCGGCCTATCTTAATCTCCTTCAATTATGGCGCAGATCTCGAACATCCTGGAGCGGGCCGGCTACGCTGACCCATAAATAGGCTGGAGCTCGGCATGAAACTGAGGAACACATTCACGTCTTCTCTATTCTGTACCTGTTCTGTTTATGGGGTTAGTTAGGTGTATAATAACCCACCAAGATGGTCCACCCAGAGAAGCTGCGGTTACGTCCAACCTGATGGATTCGTGTCACTTTAAAGAGTTCCTCTCTCTTTCCACCTCTGTCTTCTTCTTTTTTTTTTTTTTTCCCCTCAGTGGGTCTCCATTATCTGGGTCTCGTCATGGTCTCAGTTCTCAACCCCGAGAACACAAAATAACCCTTTAATGCTGAGAGAGGCTGAGAAGCTGCCCGGTCTTGGGTAATAGTCCTTGAATTACGCGGCCAAGAGTTTTCGTTTCAAGACGTGGAATCTTTGATTATTACTTGTCCATTTGGAGCAGAGGGTGTGAGAGATGAGACTTTGGTGGTAATGGGAAGAAAGAAAGAAAAAAAAAGGGAGTAAGAAGAGGGCTTTGTTCAGGTACATCACTCTGTGACTTATATGGATCTAAATCACTGAAGCTGCATAAAGAGGCTCTGAAAGATTTTTCCAGATTGGTGAGGCCTGCTATCGTGATTTGGCGGTGGGAGATACAGAGGAAGCGCAAGAAAAAAAAATTATATATATATATGCGTGTGCCCTATCTGGTCAAAAGAGCTATGTCCTCCAAAAGTTATCTCGGAACATGAGATTCATCTAGTGCATGATGCATGAAAAGCCGGAGAATAAAAACATCCTTTATTTAGGAAGCTCTCCGCAATATGTCCTTCACTCAAAACAAAGCATCCATGTTTAATAGAGAGAGCTCTTTATCAGACCGTGAAAAAAAGAGAGAGAGAGAGAGAGAGAGAGAGAGAGAGAGAGAGAGAGAGAGAGAGAGAATGAGGGAGCGAGAGGCACGGATCCAGAAGTACATTCAAAGCATGTGTTTGAGTTTATTGATTTCAGGTGAAGTGGCGTGCTTTTCATCAAGTCTCAATTAATCATCTAGTCTCAATGTTAATAGTATTTTAAGTGTTCTAGGATGAGGACAGATGTAGATGCAACAGGTTACATCAAATACAGACTGCAGTCTAAAGCAAGAAGAGGTTCTTTCAAACACAGAGAGCCCATTGAAGACACGCAGCAGAGATTCGCAGTGCTCTGTGCGTGTGTGTGTGTGTGTGTGTGTGTGTGTGTGTGTGTGTGCGTGTGTGCGTGTGTGAGCCCTTGGGCTGTGCATTGAGCAAACAGATGTAAAACAGTTCCAAATCAAATGAAAACAAAAGCACAGATTCGTTGCAGTTTGTGCAAACTGTGAGCAAAGACGCTGAAGTTCAAATCAATATTCAGTTTGAGATCTGTGTTGAGAGGCTCTGTGTGAAAAGCTTTTTTTTTTCCTTCTTCTTCTTTCTTTCTTTCTTTCTTTCTTTTTTTTTTCCTGAAGAGTTGCTCAAGGACAGGAACTCTGTGTTCCAGACTGTATGTGCAAATGTGTATGAATTGAACAAGACAACTTGAACCTGTGTACCGTGTCACGCATGGACCTCGAGGTGAAAGAAGGAGAGCCAGACCCTCAGGCCGCTGAACTGAAAGGGAAAGTTCAAGTTTTCTTTTAAGCCAGCACAAAGATCGAAGCGGACACGTGACTGCCCGGGCCACTGACCTGCAGGCGTTGAGTTTCAGCTTCTCCTCCGTTTCGCGGATCAGGACCTGGAGGTCCGCCTCACCCCATGCGCTCAGCATGCTCGGCACCGGCAGCTCCACGAAAGCATGGTCATGTGGAGAGTCACCCTGCCGCTCCATTCCTCTGCCTGCGGAAAAGAAGCAAAGGAAAATATTTCATCTCCAACACATTAAAGCATCCCCTTTTTCAAAGAAAGAATCTCCACAAAAGCGTACACATGCCCTGGGGGGAAAGGTCCGGTGTAGGATAAAGGGAAATATTCTTCTTGAAAGTTTGGCTGAGGATGAGATGTCTTTGTACTTAGGACAGACGTTTTAAGCATTTTCTTATTATATAGCTACTTGAATGTCCATGTGGTTTTTTTTCTTTCAAGGAAGGCAAGTCCTTATAGGTGCAAAGCCCATATAGTCTTTTTTTAAAGGCATGTAATTGTTGGATATGATAAAGTATTTGTAAGGAGTCTCCAGTGTCGGTGCTTTGTACCATTCAGACTGATGGATATGAGGACGTCTTCAAAAAAAATACGAGCTGCATTGTTTTTCTTAGAAAGAGGAAGAGAGACCGCTTATAAAGTAGCTGCAATATCAACCACAAGCTTATATGGAAAAAAAAAAGTACAGCGTGTCCTCTGTTATTGGGATCATCATTCATGGACATACGGCCTTCTTTAAAACGTTCAAATATTTGACCGCAGCTAAGCACACTATGCTTGAAGTCTTCTTTAAATATCCATTGGTTTTACTCCTTCATTCACAAGCAATGTGTCCATTTGTGGAATTTGTGGACTAATGTGGAATTTAGGTTTCCAAAACAAGTACAGTATATTAGGGGTGTAACGGTGCGCTTCTTCACTCCACACCATCCCGGTACAGAACACTGAGATTAGACTCCGAGTCTATTTTTAACTATTACTGGGTGACTCCTCCATTGGTTTGGTTAATTCGCCGGTCTGAATTATGTATCGACAGACACATGTCTGGGAAACTGGACCCGCCATGTTTATGTTTTGTTAGCAGCATGCTAGGCAGCTAACCAGGGTGAGTGATTGTAAGGTTTTATAATATGGTGAGAACCCCCTCATTGTGCTTCCTGACTCCTTATGAGGGAACACTTTCTATAGTCTGTAGCAAGACGAATGTACTGTATATACGTCTGCTGGAACACTTTTGTCTAGACAGAAAAAGCAAATCCATTTCCTATGGCCGGTCTGTCCCTGGGACTCTCTAGGACTTACATGTTAGAGACACACACACACACACGTGCGTGTGCGTGTGTGTCTATCTCTCCCGGTTTGTGTTCGGCCAGCCAGTATGTGCATTGAGGCGCGGGTGACACAACAAGCAATAATTCTTCTTCTTTTAATTCACAATTACATCAACAATTCAGACATTCTACTTTAAAACGTAACAGAGACGTATATTTTCTTTCCATAAACTGTATTTAGAGAAGGTTAGTGAGTCGTGCAAAAATTTGTAACTGTACCATCACTAGTAGGAAATAGTGCAAATAATTTAAAGATTAACGTTTTAAATATGTCTTATTCATAAAAATAATTGTTTGGACAATTTGCTACGGATAGCGTGGGAAAATTCTTAAACACCAAGACGTTTTTAAAAAAAATTTTTATTGCATATATTTTTGTGCATTGCTTATGTGCTGGCCAGTGTTTACAACTTTGTTCATGTTTACTGGCTAAATCCACAATAAATGATGGGAAATTACATGTCTTTTTTTTTTTTAAGTGTATACAGAGCGATGACTTTTGTGCACCGTTACACTCCTGAGCTACATCATTAATACGTGGTCTAAAGTCTAGTTAGGGGTTTGTTTTTATTTGATCAGAACCTTGTGCAGGGCGGCACGGTGGTGTAGTGGTTAGCACTGTCGCCTTGCACCTCTACGTCCGGGTTCGATTCCCGTCTCTGTGTGCATGGAGTTTACATGTTCTCCCCGTGCTTGGTGGGTTTCCCCCTCATTGTTCAAAGACATGCAGATGAGGCTGTGTGGTGTTCCCAAATTGCCCGTAGTGTGTGTGTGTGTGTGTGCACTGCGATGGATTGGCACCCTGTCCAGGATGTACCCCGCCTCATGCCTTCTGGGATAGGCTCCAGGCCCCCAGCGACCCTGAATACAATTCAGGATGTTTAAGTAAGGGAACAGCGATTTCTTTTAAAACCTTTGCCTTGCAGTAATGCTCTTACAGTAAGGGGATAAAACGTGTGGCCTTCCGTATGAACAGCTGCACTCCTAAGCGCATTCACTTCTGCCACAATGATGTCATTGACGAAACCCCAAGCCAGGCATTGAGAGGAAAACCTATTCACTGTAATCACGCCTGCTTACATACAGTACTCCGGACGCTGATTGAACATGTCCCCGGCGCCCGCGCGACGACTCGTGAGATACGCGCTGATCCGATTCTGCTCCGACGAGACGCAGCTGCCGTAAATCAGCCTCGTCTGGACCGGGGCTGCTGGTTATCAGCTCTTACGGTATAAGATGGCTCGAGCCAGAGTTCGCAATCTCTCTCAGCCGGGGACGAGTGCGCTTCAATTTCCAGGAGGGGTCGACGCTAATAAACGCGCGGAGAAGACAGCAGAGGATCGACTGACAGCATGCTGCTCGTGCTCACTTTAAATAAACAATCTATCAGCTCTCCGTGCGCAACACGCTCCTCCAAGCAAAGGGAAGCAAAGCGCAAAAGCAAGCGTTTGGAGGCTTGAAGAGCAAGTGTGTGTGTGTGTGGGGGGGGGGGGGGGGGGTTTGAGGAGGGATAGTATCAAGGGCATCATCACAAGCCAAGTGAGTATAATAGAGAGTGTCAGTGTCAATTTGGCTTTGCTGCCACTGCTTTCCCCTTCATCTGGGCTGATTTTAATAATCCCTGTCAAACTCCAAACAGCCCGCGCTACATCCCTGACACTTCACTCTTTCCTCTACACACAGACAGAAATCTCAACATTAATTTAGCTCGCACAAAGAGAGAGGCTGCCCAGCTGGACAAATATTATTCCCCTCACTTGACAGATTCAGCAGTTAAGCTTGCGCTTTATTATTTTTTTCCCGAACTCCATCCCAGCCTCGAGCTCGTCTTCCCCGCGTCTGCTGGGGAGACAGAGCGGCTTCAGGATCTCGGAAGGGTTTCATGGCCCAGCGTTAGGAACTACAGAGTAATTACACTGGGACTGAGCGCGTGCCTGCGTGTTACAACGGGATGCGCATCATCGCCGCCGTGTGATCCACGTGAGAGTTGTGGGAAAAGTGTCAGGTTCAGCTTGTCACCACACAGGGCCTAATTAGGCAGATGCTCCCTCCATCTTCTTTGTCTTGTTAGCTGTTTCCAACTCAGACGTTGTGAATTCCCAGAGTCGCTCAGAGAACTGCCACAGGAGAGAGAGAGAGAGAGAGAAAGAACCTGAGCTGGAGCTCTGCATGTGTGTGTGTGTGTGAGTGTGGATGTGAGAGGAGAGACACGGGGCAGATGGATTCTCTCAGCACTTAACGAGAAACCAACATCCCTCTACCCAAGCTCAAAAAGTGGAGAAGGTGTGAAATATTTAGCAGCTGAGTAAGCGTGCTGGCATTTTAAAAGCCTTGATGACATGTTCGGTTAAAAGTGACCAGGCGAAAACACAAAGTCTTGCTTTTTTTAAAAAAAAGTACAAAATGATAAATTTGACGTGGGAGCCTTATTTGTACCTGTAATTTTCTATTTTCTTCTTCATCTTCATCATCATTATTACCATATTTGTTTTGCCTTTTTTCTTTCTTAAAACTTTTGTGTGTGTGTGTGTGTGTGTGTGTGTGTGTGTGTGTGTGTGTGTGTGTGTGTGTGTGTGTGTGTGTGTGTGTGTGTGTGTGTGTTTGTGTTTTCTTGCTCTGCACACCTGCAGGTTTGTCACCTGGAAGGCGAGCACAAAGTAATCAGAGCCAAATTAAACAACCCTCGTTGTGTACAATAATGCATGCCGAAGTTTGGCTTAATCTCTTATAAGGCTTCTGCAGAACTTCATGAGTTCTAAACTGAGTTGATATCATTCAAAGTTACAGTGTAATTAGTACACATTTATCTCTTTTCTTTCCCAGTTACCCAGATGGCTAGTTCCGGTTAGCCATACACTGAGTTCCTGGCTGCTTCACATTTTCGCTACAGTTATCAGCATTATGCGCATATGTATTTCCATTACACAAAAACATACAACATTTTTACATGTTGTAGGAATCTTTAAACATTCAAATTGATTGGCATTCTTTACATAATTGATTGCTTGAAATGCACAGGAAATCAACTGATAGTCGACTAGAAGTGATGATCATCCCATACACATTCCATAAATATCAACAGGATTTAGCTCAGTGTGACTGCAGAAGCTTTATTATCTACATTGTACTCATGCTCCGGGTGACAAACTTCATGGTTGAAAACTTAAAAACTACCCATGACCTATGATAATGTATTTAAATGCACCTCACATTTGATTTTTTAAAGACAGAAATTAAGACAGATTCAAAAACAACCTGAACTATCCCTTTAAAGCAGAAATCTAAACTCTCAGAAAGATTAAGCAGCCATGATGCAAGCATTCCACAGGTACAGTTGTTTTTTTTTTGGTCTGAAAATTCTATTCTTTTTTCTAGAGACGTGTCTGCTGCTAGAACTCTGTGTGGCATTGACCTGCTCTCTGATCTGAGCTGCTGTTAACCTGCGATTTCTGAGGCTGGTGACTCAGATGAACTTATCCTCCGCAGCAGAGGCGACTCTTGGTCTTCCTTTCCTGGCGCGGCCCGCATGTGAGCCAGTTTCTTTGTAGCGCTTGATGGTTTTTGCGACTGCACTTGGGGACACTTTCAAAGTTTTCCCAATTTTTCGGACTGACTGACCTTCATTTCTTAAAGTAATGATGGCCACTCGTTTTTCTTTACTTAGCTGCTTTTTTCTTATCATAATACAAATTCAACCTCTTTGAATGAGAAGGGGCGGCACGGTGGTGTAGTGGTTAGCACTGTCGCCTTGCACCGCCAGGCTCGATTCCCGTCTCTGTGTGGATGGAGTTTGCATGTTCTCCCCGTGCTTGGTGGGTTTCCTCCGGGTACTCCGGTTTCCTCCCACAGTCCAAAGACATGTAGGTTAGACTAATTGGCGTTCCCAAATTGCCCGTAGTGTGTGAATGAGTGAGTGTATGTGTGTGTGTCTGTGCCCTGCGATGGATTGGCACCCTGTCCAGGGTGTACCCTGCCATGTGCCCGAAGTCTCCTGGGATAGGCTCCACTGACCCCCGTGACCCTGAATAAGCGATTAAGCGGTATAGATGATGAGTGAGTGAGTGAGTGAATGAGAAGGTGTGTCCAAACTTTTGGTCTGTACTGTATGATTATATATCCAGTGTTCACATGCAGAATAAATGTTAAATCACTGTTGCTGCGTTCAACTCAAGGTCATAATTCTTGACAGCAGCTACAAAAAAAAAAAACACTCACAAGTCCTACTTGGGAACACAGGATGGAATTTGTCTGAGTTCAGCTGGTGAAATCAGATCAACATGGCTGCTAAACAGCACGAATAAAGCAACAAAGTTATACTCATTATAAGTATTTCCTTCATAAACGATTAAAGTAAAAAAAATCTAACAGAAATTTAGATTTGCTTCTAAGTCCATGAAAAAAAAAAAAACAGAAAACGTTTTAAAATACACTGAGCTTTTTAACATTGCTGTTTGATAATGTTTAGAACTAGGGTTACTTGAATTATGGCAGAACACATTTTGGTCCATATATACAGTACTGTGCATACATCTTAGACACCATATTATCTGCAGTACAAATGTTGTTATATTTGTTCATCGTGTCTGCATTATTGTGTACAAAACCGTTCACTACTTTCAAATGTACAGTACCTTAAAATGATGAAATAAATAACATTACAGACATATATTTACAGAAAAGAAAGTAACATACTGTATTACATGACAAACCTGTTTTCAGATGGAAACAAACAAACAAAAACCTAATGTAGGCTCTGGGTTTGGCATATATAGAAAGAAAAAAGACAAAGTTTTTAGAAGAACTCATGTATATTTTCCAGTCTGCACGTTAAAACATCTAGTTGTTTGACTTTGACTTTTTGACTTTTTAACACAGCTCGGTGGTTAGAACTGTGGACTTGCACCCCCTGGGTCTGAGTTCGATTCCCGCTTTGGGGTCCGAAGCAACACATGAGTTTGCATGTTCTCCCTGTGCTCAGTGGGCTTCCTCTGGGTACTCCGGTTTCATCCCATAGTCCAAAGACAAGCAAATTAGACTAATTGACATTCTCAAATTGCCTGCAGTGTGTGAATGAGCATGTGAGAGTGTGTGTGTGTGTGTGTGTGTGTGTAAGCCCTGTGATGGGTTGGCACCCCCACCTAAGTCTCTAAGCCCTAAGTCTCCTGTGATAGGCTCCAGGCCCCACGTAAATATTGACTGTGTTCATTTTATTACTCTTTAGTGCACTTTATAGAAGTTTCTTTTATGCAGAAATGTCTTTAAAGGCATCTTTGCTTATGGCATTGTTTTCATATGTTCCCAAGATTTTGTACAGAAAAACTGAGTGTGTTTGAGAATATGAATTCTTCTGCTAACTTTGTCTCACTCGCTCCTTTCTATTTTCATGAAACACACTAGAGCCTACATTACTATCATTATTATTAATATTATTATTGTTAATTTGGCATGAGTCGAATAAATAAACAATAAACAGACATGTGTCAAATGGGCGGAGCTTAAAGCCTATGTATACAGTATCATCAGAGCATTTTAAGAATGATTGAGGTGCACAGATTTTTTTTTTTTATCTGTAGTGTCTTGACTTTTAACCTTAAGACAGTTTAGACATGTTTACTATAAAGGCCTACCTTATGGACCAGTTAATCCAGGAGGACGTTTATAATCCTTATCCTTATCCTTGGCTTTATTTTCATTTCAGAGTGTAGATGGGGAATATGTCCAAGCTACTGGATCAGGATGCTTGTGCTGTACTGGTCATACTGGAGTACATCTCGTCTGAATAACTGGTGCCACTGGACTCACTGCTTGGTTACTGGGAAACGCAAGGTTTAGTGTCTCTGAAAAGATTACACTGCTTCTCCATGCTAGGTTATCATGCACAACACGCAAACCGACTTCAGTTTGTACCGGTATTTAAAAAAAAGTCTCTAATCTTGGTAAATAACTTGATATACAACAAATCCTGAGACAAACCCTGTCCCTCTGCAGCGCGTCCTGTTTATAAACAGCCTGACAACAACTCGTTCTTAGCGTCTCTGACAACCAGCAGGAAGTAACTACAACTCCGTTCCAAAATACCCTTTCGACAACTCCTAGTGCACTATGCAGTCAGTGTTTTATACGGTTCAAAGGGAACAAGAGTAGGCTCCTTGACGCGGTTTGAAATTAAACCTAATTTATACTTCCGCCTCGTGGAACAGTCCAAATCACGCAGAATATAGGGGGAGCCGTGTGTCCTGTGATTAAAGTGTTTCTTAAACGTGCTCGACAAGGGTTTTTTAAACTTTGTAGAATGTTTGTTTTTGTAAACTTTAATTGTAGTTTTACAATAAAAATGGGTTTAAATGAGATTTTGGATGTATATTTGTGACTGTAGTATGTCGTCCCTACCTCCTGACAGGGCAACAAGGCGGTCTGTGTCGCGGGTGTTTTCATATGGATGCAAACACTTCTTTGGGGTTTGTGTTGTTAGATGTTTAGTATGGGTTATTTTTTATTTTTGTAGACAGTAATGCAAATATCAAAGCAGTCATTTGTCGGAAATAAACATTGTGAGTACTAAGCTGTAGTGTGTAAATGGACGAGCTCCTGTGGTTGGCGCAGGAGTTTTGGCGCGGTGTGTGACTCTGGCACTGGTTACTGCAGTGTCTCAGCAGCCTGGGATTTACACCTTCACTCTCTCAGGTGTGTTTTACTGTTTGCTCCAGATAAAGGAAGCCAGATGATTACAGGGACAGCACACGAAACTTAATTTCTTTCTTTCTTTTTTAAGATTATTTTTGTGGTTTGCATGACCTACTTTCACTTCAGTGTGTACTTTCTTTTTCTCAGAAGTGAAAGATATCAATGAATGTTTGTTATTTGTCAGGTTCAGTGTGAGTCAGGATGCTGGGAAACAAGTTTGTGTTTCAGATGTCAGGCCTGAGGGATCTTCAGCAGAAAGCAGAGCTGATCCAGGGCATCAGACAGCTCCAGGGTCACTACATAGGAGGATCTGTAGGTCCTACACACACACACACACACACACACACACACACACACACAGTGTTTAGTGCGTAATGGTTATCACTGTCGCCTTGCACCGCCAGAGTCCGGGTTTGGTTCCTGCCTCAGGGTCTGTGTGCATGGAGTTTGTATGTCCTCGTTGTGCTTAGTGGGCTTCCACCCACAGTCCAAAGACTTGCAGATTAGGCGTTCCCAAATTGGATGTACCCCGCCTAGTACCTCTAAGGCCATGTCCACACGTAGTCGGGTATTTTTATAAATGGAGATTTTTCTACTTTGTTTTTTTTTTAAATAATTCTGTCCTACGTACAGAGTTTTAAAGCTATGTTGTAAAAATATCTTTGTCCACATGAAAACGCAAAACGTCCTGTTAAGTGGTGTCAGGAGCATCCCTAATCAACAGGAGGCCAATCAGAAGCCTAGACAAAACGTCATCATCGGATGCTCTTTGTAGAAGTCTGACCGGGTCTCGTCCAAATCCGCCGTCGCTGTCTGTTTGGTCTGTGTCGTCGAAGTTTTGTACTCATGTCGGAGTTTTGTCAGCAGTGAGCTTCGTAGTTCATTCAGGCACTTCTGTTCATTAACATAAGTGAGTAAAAGGCCCAGAAAGCAACTGTTGACACAGTCACTAAAACTAGTGACTGTGTCAACAGTTGCTTTCTGGGCCTTTTGTACGTAAGTCCAGTATTGCGCACAAATCCTCATAAACAAAGCTGATGTAAAATCAAGGAGACTAGCACATCGGCACACAACAACACACCAAAATCTCTGTTTCCCCTGTCTACACAACACCACTAAAAACAGAGTTTTTGGTGTGTTGTTGTGTGCCGATGTGCTAGTCTCACTTTGGAAGGAGTTTTCCAAAAGCCCCGTTTTCAACGACCAAAACTGTGTTTGCATGTGGACGAAAGACCAAAACCGGCGATAAAAATCTCAGTTTTTAAAAATCCCAGGCTACGTGTGGACATGGCCAGATTTTGGCTTGTTGTAACGTCACCTTGCGTGCCAATGATGTCATTGTCTGTGTGCTAGTCTCCATGATTGGACGTCAGCTTTGTTTATGAGGATACTTGTGCAATAGTGGACTTGCATACAGTAAACTAGTGACCGTGTCACTAGTTGCTTGCTGGACTTCTTACGAGCGTGTGCATGCACTACATGTACACCCTACACTCCTGTGTTTCATGAAAAATGTGTTTTGCTTGATTATCCAGATAAAACCCACTGAGCACAGGGAGAACATGCAAACTCCATCTCCACAGTACCCTGATCCTGGAGGCTCAACATGACAGTGCTAACCACTAAGTAGTCATGTCTCCACATCTGCATCGCAGTCAAGTACACGACTCCCAGACAATCAGCAGGATTCAAAAACCTATCTAGAGCTATAGAGCTTCACTAGTCTGAAATTATTAATACCTGAAAGCAGTACAAGAAAATGCCTGTGGTTTGGACATGACATGGATCATTCATTGACGCTTAGTCTTAGCTAAATAGGTGAGTCATGAGAGAGTACACACCTTTGGGGCTACTTATAATGACAATAAATTATCCTAATATCTTCTTTTTTCCCTTCTTCTTTTTTTTAGCCCAATCCTAAGCCATAAAGCACAGGCTTGTGAACACACTATAGGCTTTTCTTTTTTTATGTTGACCAACATTTATGCATATTAAGATTTATTTTATTATTATTAATTTTTTTGTGGGGGTGTGGGAATGGAACTAGTGTAGTAGCATGACAAACTGTGAGTGTTTTAAAAGTAAAGTGCTTTATGCTGCAGATTTATAACGAGGCAATGACTCATCTCATCATCAATAAGCCTTCAGCGAGTGAGAAGTTCCTTGCAGCTTGTGCTGGGGGTAAGTAACGAGGGTTGTGGTGATTATATTCCTATTAATAAAGGTTATTAAAAACATCTTGGTCATGCATTTTGCAGGATGGATGTAACTGAGCACTGTTTCTAGGGCAGTGCTAGATCAGTGGGTTAATGGTCAGAGTTACTGAACAGAAGGCTGGTGGTTCATACCCCAGCTTCACCAAGTTGCCACTAAAGCTAATCTGCTCCAGAGGTGCCATGTCACAGCTGACCCTGTGGTCCGGTGCATCTGCCAATATCGTGTAATTGTGCTTACCAGGAACATGAATTTCTGTACCTATTCCCATACTGAGAAAATGACTGCTACTACAGCGTTAGTTTACCTCAGAATCTGTTCAAATCAAAGGGCCGTTGTTTTTATTCTGCCAGTCAACCTTGGACTGGAAAAAAAAAACAAAAAAAAAACAAGCATGTGTTTGTAGAATAGTCTCTAAATATGCATAATAATAAAAAGAAAGAGTTTGTGGTTCTGTGTTATTAACATAATCAGCATAAATGTGCTTGATTCCACATGGGTGCGGTAAACGATAATGAGTGGGTATAAATGACGGGAAATAGCTTTTACAGTACCGTATTCCAGTGGTGTTGGAAAGTAAGGAAGAAACCATGATGGTGTGTTACAGGAAAATAATCAAAGACTGGGTGGAGTCCTGGTATGATAATCCTCTTGCCAACACGCACACCCTGGAGTGTTTTACATATACATTTGCAAACTGTGAAAAAGAATGTTCTGTTCATTGTTCATTCAACCTTTTGTAGTCCCATGTTTAATCCGTCTCTTTCCTGAAATATGATCTGCCCTTTTGTATTGAAGACTTTCCATTGTTGAAAATGAGCACTGCAGCCCTGGTACTGGAGACTCCTTCTAATAATGCCAAATAAACATTTAACCTATTCAAGTGTTGAAGAGATTCTTTTTTTATCTGCTTGTGTAGAGTCATATCTTACACATGGACGTGTCTGATGTTACTGTAAAGACCAGAGCAAATGCATTTAATATAATGAATGTTTAAAACGCTTCCTGGCACAATTCATTTGAAAAGTTTCAATTTAGCAGGTTTTCGATTTAAGGTTTAAAATACTGGAGTCTTTCTTGAATCCTGCCTCTCCACAGAGAAACACTATGTAGTAACCTGTTTATGCTGTTTGTTTTAGGGAAATGGATCGTGACTCCCCAGTTTGTTCTGGACAGTGTAAAACACTTGGCATGGCTACCTGAAGCCTCCTATGAGTTAAACCTCACCGCTAACACCAAGACCCATGCGATTGCAAACCCTCTTCAGAAATGGAGGGAGAAAGTTGCCCGAGGCATCAAGTCTGGAGCTTTTCAGGTCAGCGTTGTAGTGTTGCATAATTTACCAACCAGACGAGAAGCAATTCAAGTACAATTATTGAAAGTAACGTCTTAAAATGTCACATCTCACCCCCCCACTAATAGGATTGGGTTGTTTATCTTGAGATTGAAGACCATGTTAGACGAGCCATGTTTGAAAGGTGAGGACCTGAAAGAAGAGGAAAAAATGTTTGTTTAATGTTAAAATGGCATCAGAATGGTTTTAGCTGCTGCTACTGTATGTGCAATCAGGAGTTTTTCCCTGTCTGTAGAATACTGAAAGCAGGAAAGGCTGTGCTCTGCCCTGACACATCAGCCACTCCACCCGTTACACACGTGTTAACCAAGGGCGCATCCAAAACCACTCGGGAACTTTCTGCAAATTATTTCAACATCAGCTACATTGCTGAACATCTCTTTGGGGTAAATTCTACTTCATACATCAGTTATTTTATTACTGTAACTACCACAGCACTAAGCATCACTCGTTAAATCTGATTGGTCAGAAGATGCTCAGAAGCTCTGATTGAGATCACAGGTTTATAATGATGTGCTAACGTCATTCCCTAGACAACATTTCACACTGTTGAACGTTACTGTAAATGGATAACGTGTGCAGTTTGTCATTTATTAGTAGATAAAAAGGTTAATGGTTGCTACTGTAAGTGCTGTAAAATACAAAAGCAGTAATCAATGATGCAATTGCGGGAAGCAGAATACTTTACCATCCTGACGTTTTCCAATTATGTGATTAATTTCTCTTGTAAATGTTTGCAGTTAATACATACAGATGTATAGACACATGTATAGACAATGTCTAGACGGTTTGTTCATGCATAAATGTAATATCAGTCAGATTAATCAGTGATGCTTCAGATCCAAATGTGATGGCCTGACTTTCAGCTCTGTGTTCTTGTTCTGTTATAGGCAGTGTGCTCAGAGTTGACCTGGTCCATTAATTTGAACAAACGAAGCCAGCAGGCGAGTTGTGTTCAACCAGAGGTCATGGAGTGCAGTTCTATAACAGTGCAGGATGAACCAATGGATGTTACAGATTATTCCTTTCTTTTAAAGCTAGAGGAAACACTTAAAGACTACATCACCAGAATGGAGGTGAACACCGATCCAGACATCCTTTTAAGCAGTTTAAGAATAATTACGAGGGGTGTGCAAGGCAAAGCAGGACTTTTAAGAGGTGAAATTTAAGAGGTGTAACAGGGGCACATTGCCTGTAAAACATCTGATTGGTGCAAACGTTTTAAATAAAGCCATGAATGGCAATCCGGACTGAGGCGAGTTCAACACCTGATCCTTGAAAAATCAATGTTCTCAGATTGCAGAAGAGAAGCATCCGTATGTGGGAACTGGCCACATTTCATTAATGGACATCACTTACACATTACAGGAACTCGGTTGGAAATTAATGTTACATCTCCTGTACAGTCCTGACCTCGCCCCAAAGACATTTCCACATATTTGGGTCATTAAAGGAGTTCCTGGGAGGCCAGCGTTTCAGATGTAAAGCAGGCAGTTCGATCATGATTCTGCTGTACTGAAAAAAAAGTTGTACTTTGCTTGTATCCAAGCACTAATGAAACACTGGGATAAGTGCACTAGTGTAGCAGGGGTATGTTCGTTTCCACATAAAGGCACAACAGCATTAGGTAATTATCCTTCTCCTTATTGTGTAAGGTAACAAGTCATGTTTGCACCCTGAACATAAAGTCACAAATGTCCACGTCATAAAAGATGACAGTGAAGAAAAATTGAAGAAGATTGATTCTTATAGAGGAATCGAGGTAGTTCTGTGTTCTGTTATTCTGCACAATCAAAAGTCCTGGTTTGATGTGAACTCCCCTCACACTTTTTTTTTTTTTTACTATTATGTAATTATAATTCTGCCATTAATCCTTGACCTCACGATCACCTCTTGTTACAGGCGCAGAAAAGAAACCTGCTGAAAGTCCCTGGGTTTTATAGCTACTACACTCCCGTCTTTCCAACACAGGTGAATAAATTCCTCCAGAATCATATTAACATCTGCGCGTCTCACTGTGAGGCAGAATGAACATTTGGCTCATCAGGAGGCTCGGGGTCATTCAATTTCCGTAGTGTCACCGCTGGCGCTATTAGTCACTTCCTTCTTGTGAAGGATACATTATATCCAGGTCACCTGATTTTAAACAAGGTGCTTTGATTGTTGGCTTTGTGATTGGCATGTCCATTAAAGAAACACCAGTGTCCTTATTCTTGGCTTCCTGGTCAGTGTGAGCTTTACTGCACTGCTTTAACCTGTGTGACTGACACAGGCGCGCTGACCCTGCTGTTCTCCGTCCCCTCTCATTTCCTGCCTGTCTCTCCTCTCTCTCTGTTGTTCTGCGCAGGAGACAGTGGTGGATTTCAGTAATGTTCGGAGCCTGGTGGAGTGCGGGCTCTACCCCCAGGCCCTTGAAGAGTTGCAGGGTTGTCTGCACGCCGGTGTACTTCCTCCAGCCTCACTGCTCCACGAATGCATGCAGCATGCACTCCATGTATGTACACACACCAACTCCACACCCAGCATATAATGAAGAGTGAAATAAAGTTTCTCGATTGATGATATGCAATATGCTGGCGAGCAATGGAAATTTTTAAGGAACAAAAAAAAAAAAAAAACGAATCTCTTAACATCTTAAAAGGGACCTTTCTGGTTTTTTTTTTTTTTTTTTGGTTTTGTTTTTTTCTTCCCTCCATTTTTGTATTGGCTGAGGTTTGAACAGTCTAATTAGGTTTTTACCCTATTGTGACCTCATATAAGAATTGTTGCTCATTTCTTCTGTTCTGTATTTGGGCGTGGCTCAGCAGTAGCTTATTTACATAGACACTGAAACAGCATGTTTGGATGAGGAGTGAAATAACGCAGGTATGAGGGGGATGATAAAAAGCCTTCAGATGGGTATCTCAGCTGGAGCATTAACATGCACATGCTTTAGGAGACCCGATTTAAATACGGGACCTTTAAGGCATAGGTTTCTCTTTTGCCTGCATAATATTTGCATAGGCAAGTAAGTCCACATTCAAATGTTTCAAGTTGCATGTTAAAGTCTTCGTCCTGTCTAGCACCTTGAAAAAGAACATTTTAATATTTAAAGAAATATCTGTCATTTACGCATACTATTTTTCACATATTTTAAGTAAATGTCAATTTTCTAGTTTATATAACTAATTTAGCATTTCTAACAGACACTTTGCTTTGTTGGGATCTGTTTTGACCTGTTGTCATGTTTCGTGTTTCGTCAGAAGCAGGGTTGGCTACGCTCTGAAAGCAACTCAGTGCTGCGAAAACAGACCCATAAACACTAGTCAGTTCCAGACAAAATCTCCAACACACTAAAAACTGCTGTCTGGCAGGGCATCTTTTGGATGAGAGTCCTCTCTTCTAATCACCGCTGATTTCAAGAATCATACAACAAGCACAGTGGGGAAGAAAATGTATGAAAGGATCCATGCAGAATTGTTGTCACTGCACAGCAAGAGTTACGCATCACTGATACAGTAATATATAAATCGACCGCTTACTTCAAAGTCAACTTGTCAATCGTCTGGTCACGGTGTGTCCGTGCTGAGGTTAGCCCGGACAGTTTGTGTTTTCGCAGTATGTCATCTAAACTCGTTCCTGGAGATTTATTTGCATGCTTTTTCACCATTGAATTCAGTTGACTTGTTGCTGTTAACACTATGACTGTACCTGCATTCCAGAGCACTTCCCAATGTGGCTTGTGTGATTGGATTTGACTCTGGTAATACCCTCATTTAGCACTATCCACTTGCGATCCAGTCACCCAGGACGGATGTTAATTCCAGGTCTAAATAGGTCTTTACTGAAGTCTGTGCTGCGTTTTAACTGGCACTGAAATATGTACATGCTATAACATTGAGGTATAACGAAGAAGACGAAGCTAAATGAAGAAATGTCAAATGTGGCTACAAGTTTATAGATTAATTTATTCTTATTTAGTATCCTTTATCTTTGTCAGGATCCTCACAGAAATATGAATAAAATATTGATTCTTCGGTATTAAGAAGTGGTAGTGATT